>JAWWMW010090445.1:0-21941 GCA_035048345.1 Echeveria elegans
AGACACATGCAAAAAAACAAATGGTAAACTATTGAACATTTTTTATATATTTTTTATAAAATGTTTTGCTACATTTTTGTAAACTTTTGAAATATCAACTAAAATTTATACAAAAGTATTCGTATGGTATAATTTTGTAATAAAAATGCCACTAAATGGTTGGATTTTCATATTTGTTTATGAAGTTTGGAATTTTTTAAAGTTTTTTTGATATTGTTTTTGATTTTTAAAGTTTATTAAAACTAAAAGGGTGACTTTTAGTTAAATTAAATTTATGGTTGGGTCAGGGTAATATCGATTTTACGGGTGGTGAATTGAAAAACGCGTATTATATGGGTGATTTTTGGTAATAAACCATAACGACAAATTAGAAATGTCTGCAACACCGGTGTTGGATACTTTTGAAATGATAATCATCCAAACTATGCCTTTGCATTTGAAGTGATCAAAGAAGATGATAATAATCCCCAAATAATGATAGAATATCGACTCAAAACTATCAGAAGAGCTGGAAATAAGCAATCTAAACAGAGTTGGATTCGTCGAAATATGTTGTATGTTTGGACCTGAAGTTCTAACACATGAAAGTGCAAACCAATTAACTTTGGGTGAGTGTTCGTACCGAATGGAATGAATGTAATTAAGTTGTGAGGTACAAAGTCAACTGGTTGCACAACATTTTACATACAAATTTGGAGTAAATTATGCGGACCGCATTTACATGTTTGAAAGGCGCAATATGTCCATATATTTTGTTAATCGGACAAGAACAAAATTCTCAAACTTGCAGTTTATTTGATGATTTACATATTTTCATACTTGGTATGATTATATGTCATTAACATGACATTATTGTGACTTGTGTTTGAGCTTTTGAGTGCCACATTATGATACCATTTTATATTTATTTTTCACAATGAGACTTTTCACATGCTCTCAAATTGTAGTATAAATTGAGAGATTGTGTATCAAGTAGATTTAAAAAAATTGTATATGTAACAATATCAAGAATGAATAATACGAAAGCTCTATTCCTCCTCTATTTTTCATGTTTATTACCTTGTTCTTTATATTGCAATTTTCAATACTTTCATAACAAAATTCGATTTGTTGTTTTATAAAGATTTGCAAAGATTAAATTATACAATCTAATTGGTATAAAAAGGTGTGTTCATATCACGAATGAATAAATTCCCTTAAGAGAGTTTTTCTTATTTTTCTTCAGATTTCTATTTAATTGAATTTGATGATGGATTCGACACAAGGATTTGCAATGGATGAGTTAACATCACAAATGGAAGAAGGCTTAGCTTTTAAGTTCACCGATGATGAATTAAGGAATGCAAGTAAGGCATTTGAAAATTCTTTGGCAGTAAAAGTGGTAGGAAACAGGAACTATAACAGAGCCGCATTCAAAAAAGGTTCTAAGGGACCTATGGTTTTCGTTGGAAGGGTTGAATTAAGTTTACGGAAGTTGAAGGTAACATTATGCTTGCAACCTTTGAAAATGAATTTGATAGAGACAAAATTATGTCCGGTGGTCCTTGGCGCTTCATGGGTTGGGCACTTCAGGTCGAGAAATGGTCTCCGGGAAAGCTTATTTCTGAACTTTTCTCCTCAATACTTCGGATATGGATTCAAATCCATAATCTTCCAGTGGAGTATGGAAGTTCGCAGTCTGCTAAGCGTTTTGTAGAAAAGGCAGGCAGAGTTATTCAAGTTCCAGAGGCCAAGCCAGGTTTCTTAGGATTAGATGAGGTTCGTAAATACTGTCGATTTAAAATCGAAATTGATCTACAGAAACCCATCGTCTCAGGATGGACTCTGGACCGAGGACTTCAAACTCCGGTTTGGATAGATTTTAAATACGAAAGGCTACCTAATATTTGCTTCGTATGTGGAAAATTTGATCATGAAACTCGGACATGTCCTACACGTCGGTCAGATTCAGATGATACTAGTAAAAGCAGCAAATATGGATCTTGGTTGAGGGCAGATCACCCTGCAGTTGTACGTCTTAAGATATCAGGAAGATCTCGATCGCCGGAATCTGAATCTCACACCTCTGTCGGAAAGAACAAAGTTTCTGATGAGACCCCCAAACGGTGCAACGATTCAGAAGAGGTGCCTGTTGATGTCTTTAATTTGAATGATGATCCACCAGTTGAATTGGCTAGGGTTACCGTTAATCAAGTGGGAAATAAGTGTTCAGATTCGTTTTCAGTTGCTAATATAATTGGGCCTGGGACGTTGTCTATTAATGAGCCTGTCAATGTGAAGACGGACCAGATTCTACTGCGTCACTTAATTCATACCCCTCATTCAAATAGGTCAAGGCTTAAGGATCAAATGTTACTGTTAACTTATTTGACAATGTCAGAACTCTCAAAGGCTACCAAGCGGAGATTTGCACACGAAAGTTGGGACGAAGGACATTCAATAAAGATACATTCTGCGAAAGTGGCTAAAAGAAGTTCGGCTCTTGAGGATATTACTGAGGTTATGATCTGTACTGAAGTTCCAGACACAATTGTTGATATATCGGCGAAGGCAGCTCAGCAGTCTCGCCGAAACCATGAAAATCTTATGCTGGAACTGGCGGGGATTGGGCTCACCTCGAGCAGTTCGAAGTTTGAAGGATGTGATAGCATCCAAGAGTCCAAAAATTGTGGGTCTTTGTGAAACAAAATTAACACCACAACGTTGTGAAGAATTGAGATGCAAGCTGGGTTTCTATGGCTGTTTTCCGGTTAACTTTCGGGGCAGATCAGGTGGCTTGGCAATTTATGGAATGAAGAGGTTTGTGTTGTTATAAAAAATTTCTCAAATTTCCATATTGACATGAATGTTACTAGCTCAACCATATTTAGATTTACTCTTTTTTATGGACAACCTGATGCGAGTAAAAGGGTTTTGGGTTGGAATTTGCTGCGAACTTTAAAACCTATGAACTCATTACATTGGTTGATCAGCGGAGACTTCAATGAAATTCTTAATATAGATGAAATTTCTAGCAGAAAACGTAGCTCTGTGTTGATGTCAAATTTCAGAGAAGTTCTTGATGATTGTAATCTTTCGGATTTGGGATACTTTATGCATAAGTATACATACTCAAACAAGAGGAAAGGTCAAACTGAATCTAAAGCAAGATTGGATAAATGATTAGCATCTTCGGACTGGATGACGTCCTTTCCAAATGCAAGGGTTTCCCATTTAAGAGCTACTAATTCTAACCATTCTCCCATATTAACTGATCTTCATTTCCACAGAAGTAGGAGTTTCAAAACACCATTAACCGATGTGATTTAGACATGAGGAATTTAAGGACTATGTCAAAGATTCTTGGTCCCATTTTTCTAGGCAAGATACCTCTTTGAAATGCAAGATGGAAAACCGTGGATCCTCATTGATGGATTGGAATATAATGACTTTTGGAAATGTAAAATGCAAGATCTCACATCTGAAAAGTGAACTAGAAGCATTGAGGTCTGTTCCTAGAAGTGACACTACAACTGAAAAAGAAATTTTCATCTCAAATGAAATAGATGAATGGTTACTCCGTGAGAAAATTTTATGGAAGCAACGATCTAGAAGTGACTGGATAAAAGAAGGTGATCAGAATACCAAGTATTTTCATAGACGTGCATCTTCAAGGAAATGGAAGAATATAATTTCAAGTTTGTGTGATGATGATGGATCTGTTTATAGTGACAATGAAGGAATTGGAAGAATAATCTCAAGTTACTTCCAACATATTTTTACTGCAGAATCTGATTATAATGCCTTAGATTGGAACTCATTTTTTGGTGATTTTCCAAGTAAAGTGCCTTATAATGCCTTTGCTTTGAAGAAATGTCCGGGGATTATACACCTGAAGAGGTAAAAATAGCAGTATTCCAACAAAATCCATCAAAGGCTCCAGGTAAAGATGGGTATTCTGCACTATTTTTTTAGAAATTTTGGGGAGAGTTACAAGATCAACTGGTCAGTGAAATTCTCAGTTTTCTTAATGAAGGTCACTTTGATGAAGCTCAGAATTTATACTAATCCCAAAAATCAAGAACCCTGCCAAAGTTACTGATTAGAGACCAATACGTTTGTGCCTGTCCTTATGAAAGTGACTAGCAGAATGTTAGTAAATCATATACAGCCTTTCCTTGATCAAGTCATTTCAAAAAATCAAAGTGCATTCATCAAGAACCGTAATATCTCAGATAATATTATTCTGGCCCAAGAAATCTGTTACTTCATCAAAAGTCAGAAAAAGCAGAAGCAAGACTTTGCATCTCTTAAATTGGAAATGAGTAAAGCATTTGATAGATTGGAATGGACTTTTATTGTTCAGATGTTATCCAAAATGGAAAATGGATTAGAAGTGTAATGTGTTGTGTCACTTTGGTGAGTTATGAAGTTAAGTTCAATGATCAACTGACAGATATAATCTATCCAGGTAGAGGTTTGAGACGAGCTGACCCCGGCCCTTTCACCTTACCTTTTCTTATCTGTTCAGACTGCTCGCTTGGAAAATATCACGGGAACAAATGAAAAGGAATATTGATGGTATAAAGATCAGTCGAGCTGCACCACCGATTACACACTTATTTTTCACAGATGAGTGTATGTTGTTTTTAAAGGCTAACAAGCGTTCAGTTGAAACTGTTAAAAGAATCCTTTCGGATTATGAGCACATCTCAGGTCAGAATATAAATTTCAGTAAATCTGAGATTTGTTTAAGCAGAAATGTAGAAGCTCAGGACAGTTTATGGATAACTAGCACTTTGAATGTTACTAAGGTTGATCATCATGGTAATTATCTTGGCTTACCTTTTATTTATGGTTCAAATAAAACTGAAGCATTCAGGGGTTTTGTTGCGAAGTGTCAAAAATTCACAGCAAACTGGTGCACAAAAATGCTATCAGCTGGGGGTAAAGAAGTTCTTATCAAATCAATTCTCCAAGCACTTCCGACTTACATGATGTCTTGTTTCCAATTCCCAGCTCATGTGCTTAAGAAATTTCAAAAGACTATAATTAATTTATGGTGGGGTGCAAATGAAGGAGTTAAGAAGACTCATTGGATTCGACAAGATTTTTCTTTAATAATCAGATTCTTGGTGGTTGGGGCTCAAGAATATGAAATCTTTCAATCTGGCTTTATTGGCGAAGCAAACCTGGAGAATTCTACAAAACCCTGATTCATTACTAAGCAGGGTCTTTACAATGAGGTATTATCCTCATTTTGATTTGCTATCTACCATAGACAGACCCCAATCTTAATTTGTTTGGAAGAGTATTTTATCATCTCTTGATTTCCTAAGAAATAATACCAGTTTTGACATTCCATCTAACAGAATTGTTACTGATATATCCCCTGATGGTATATTTACGGTTAAGTCAGCTTATCAGTTTATTGAGAAGTCCATTGCAGAATCTTTGCACACTCCAGGACCATCTTCAAACCTTAATACTCAGAAATTCTGGAAATTGGTTTGGAAATTGCCTATTCCAGAGAAACTAAAGATATTTGCTTGGAAGTCATTTCACAATGGGTTACCGGTAGGAAGTGAATTGATTAAAAGACATATCATCACAAACTTGAAATGCAGATTCTGTAACTACAAATATGAATCATTTATTCATTTTTTCCAAGGACTGCTGGTTTTCAAAAGCATTACGGCTCGCCCTTGGATTAAAAGATTCATATATGAATCATGAGTTCACTTCTTTTGCAGATTGGTTATACTACTTAGCTGGTACCCTTACAAGTGAAGAATTTTGTACAACCATTACTTCCTTTTGGTTTACATGATTCAACAGGAATCTCTTATTCCATGATATAGATGGTTTGGATGTCTACTCACTCTCGGTAAAAGTTCATATGTTTATGAACAGATATCAGAATTCAGGTTCTGTTTATCAGACTCTTAGCCAATCTTTATCCTTGCATTGACTACCTCCTCCTGAGGGATATGTTAAAATTAACTGTGATGGGTCATGGATTTCAAAAACTGATATTACAGGTTTGGGAGTTATTTGCAGGGACAACAAAGGTTTTGTATTAGCATCTCAGACAGTAGCTAAAAATAATGTAACTACCTGTTGTAAAGCTGAAGGAATGGCTCTAGAATGTGGTCTGATACTTGCACAAAAGTTACAATATGAAAAAGTTTTGTTTGAGACAGAATCTATAGGGTACGGACTTTCTTCAAGTTACTTCTTACAAACTAAGTGGCATCAATTCTTTTTTCAAGAGTTTTCAAGGCATAAGAATTGGCAGCTAACTCTGATAAGAAGGGAAGCAAACATAGTTACTGATACTGCAGCAAATCAGGCTCGGATTACAGGAATTTGTAGTGTTAACATCGATGCTTGATATCACGAATGAATAAATTGTCAATGAGGTGATGATCAATTGATTGATGAGTAAAGTCATGGTTCCATATGATTAATGGTTTAAAATTTTCGGCATCTTCGACAAGCTAAAATGTTTTGATACTACATGTAGCCGCTCATCATAATAAAACTTGAATAAATTGTACTTCTAAAATTGTCACTTTAATTATTTGATTTAATATTCATCAAAATGTCTCAATTTTGTAGGTAGTGTCTGACTAGGAATTAAAATTAGGATAATTTGTCGTTAATAATTCCAACTTTCATTCGTTTGCTGGAAATAATCCAAACTTTGAATTATTTCTGAATAATCCTAACTTTGATGATTTGTTGCTCGCGTTATACCCAACTTTTATGGTTTTTTGTTCATGTTATACCTTTATATTTAAGAAAGATATAATACGAGTAAAAAATCATTAAAATTTAGATTATTAAAAATAATTTAAAATAGTTGAGATTATTAACAACAAATTTTCTATATCACAAAGTGCATTTGCTATCATACCACTGTGCCGTTAACATTTGCCGTCAATCCATCTCATCACTAAACGCCGCGTCCGTCAATTCCAACAGCTTCCGTCACCAATTCCTCCTTCCGTGTTCTCGCTCTTCTTCGTTTCTCTCGCTTCCTGTCCGCGTCTCCGAAATCTCTATCCATCCCTCCTTCCGCCGATCGCTTCACCTCCATGCTCTCCTCCTCCTCTCATCACTAAGGTTCGATCGCCTTCAATTCCTCGCTTTTTAATGTCTACTTTCGTTATCACTATTGGTTGTGTTAATTTAGCTTAGTACTCGTGCTGGATTGGTTTTTATTTTAATTATTGATTTTAGAATTGTGGATTCTAGGGTTTTGAGTTTGATTTGTGTTTGGTCATGTTTCAGATATGTGGTGAATTTGGTCTTTGTGATGATGATCTTTTTATTTATGGTGTCAACGGGAAATACTTAATTGAGATTAGGTTCTTTTATGGTGTTTGAATTTTGCTCTAAGTTACGTTGATGAGGGAATGGGGGCTGTGTTTGGTGCGGTACGGTTTAGGGGTTATTTTAACTGATGAAATGTGATGGTTTTTGTTGTAGGATTGGGAAAACCTAAGGGATTTCACTGTGGGATAGGGTGGGAAGTGTTGAGTAAAATGGGTGATGATGCTCTGTTGACGACTTTATCCATGGAGAATCATCACCATCCGTCTACGCTCTTATCCATGGATTCAAGCTTGTCGTCGCATTTTGAGTTGGAGAGGGATATGAATAGGTCTGGTGTACTTTCTAGACCTCCGGATATTAATCTTGAGCCCAGTCCACCACCTCATTCGTGGAATGAGCAGTGTGATATTTTGGAGGTTGGACTTGGCACTGCCCATGTTTGTGAGTCGGATCCAGGTACTATTGTTCCGAAGATTGTAAGAAAATGTGCCAGACGACTTGATAGCATCTGGGGTGCCTGGTTATTTTTCAGTTTCTACTTTAAGCCTGTGTTGAATGAGAAGTCTAAAAGCAAGGTGGTTCAGGATGGAAAAGGGGTTTCCGGGTTTGAGAAGGCGGATTTGCAGCTTGATTCGTTTTTGGTTCAATATGACATGGAGAATATGTACATGTGGGTGTTTAAAGAGAGACCTGAAAATGCATTGGGTAAGATGCAGCTGAGAAGCTACATGAATGGTCATTCTCGCCCTGGGGAACGGGCATTCCCTTTCAGTTTGGAGAAGGGCTTTGTTCGGTCTCACAGGATGCAACGAAAGCATTATAGAGGGCTCTCAAATCCTCAGTGTGTTCATGGAATAGAGCTTGTTCCCTCTCCCAATCTCTTGGTACTGGATGAAGAAGAGTGCAAGAGGTGGTCCGAGCTAACTGGACGTGATATAAAATTTTCAGTTCCACCGGAAGCAAGCGACTTCGTCAGTTGGAGAAATCTTCCCAGTACAGATTTTGAGCTTGAGCGACCCCCTGTTATAAAATGCAATGGAAGTTCTCAGCCAAAAAGGCTGTTCAACAGCAGCAGTCTCAATCTGACTACCCAGTCATCTAGCCACACCAATGGCGACAGGCTGGATCTCTCACCACCTGATAAAAGGAGGAAGGACTTCTTTTCTCAGGGAGGTGAGAATGAATGCTACATTCCTAGTAATCCACATTCTGATAAAAGTTTAGATATGGAGCTACATCCAGCTGGGGTGGAGCCTTCTTGGTTACTTGAATTTAGTGGAGTCATGAAGAATGTCTATGGACCTGTTACAGGTGCTAAAACTATTTATGAGGATGAAACTGGATATTTGGTCATGGTCAGCTTGCCATTTGCAGATCTTCAAAGCGTGAAAGTCACTTGGAGGAATGAACAATCTCGTGGGATCATCAAGATTGCCGGTGTGAGCAACACTTGCATGCCTTTAATCAAGAGGCAAAATAGGACTTTTAAACTAACAGACCCAGCACCAGAGCACTGTCCTCCAGGGGAGTTCATTCGGGAAATCACCCTTCAAAGCCGTATACCTGACGATGCAATACTAGAAGCTTACTATGACCATAAGGGAACATTGCTCGAAATCATGGTCCCCAAACACCATGTAGGACCTGAGGAGCATGAAGTTCGAGTATGCCTTCGACCATCTCCTTGGACTGAAGACTTTATATGAACTCAGCAATTGCTTTAACATCAAAGATGTGAATGGTAGTCGATTTGGCCAGTTTTTTAACATCAGTTGATAAATTCTTATGTAACTTTTAGGATCTTTGGTTCATCATTGCTGGCATTTGTTGTTAGAAATGGTAGCATGCTGTCTTACACTTCATGATGTTAAGTTATCAGAATATAAGGCTGGTTTAGGATGTAGATGTTATGGCAGAGCCCAACATCGGAAAGCACAGTGCTTTGTATCGCATTTCATAATCTTATTTTACAGTACTTATTGTGCCAGACCAGATTACATGTTTCAGTTCTGTCTAAATGAAGACAAGTCTCGTTGCTTCCAGGGTCATTGACCAGATGTTGAATCTGAACTTTGTTTTGCTCACCGACGCTTGTTTCCAAAAAGGAAATGAGATCCTTTTGTAGTACAGCTACTTCATCTTTCCGAGTTTTACATGTGACCAAGTACATGTATGTTAACAAGAAAGAATATCCCGGTGAGGAATCCATTTGAGGAAATGCATTCAAGTATCTCCCCTCCTGGTGAAGGGTGGAAACTTGCCCTCATACTCGCTCCGGATCACATCGGGTGCTCTAATACCATGTTGAATTTCGACCAGCTCATATACGATACGGTTTCATCTCGACTCAAAAGCTCAAACTTGTGAGTCATAGTCCATATTTATATATAAGCTAATCATTTTTTTATTCTTCTAGGCGATGACTCCAATTGCATGCTTAACATCTAATTCTTTATGGGTTCCTCGTCATCACAAGCAATTTTGCTTCTGCAGAAGCAACTCAGGCGTAAGAATATGCCCAGTTGTTTTCTTGTCTGTTGATGTCAATTATTGACGTACTGACTGGTTTATGCCTTTGTTTGTAGATCTTTGTAAGCATCTTGTGGATGGATTCTCAGCTGGATTGGTTGATGAAGGGAATGTTTTGAAAGGTGTGTTACAATTATCCGCCCTCCTGAGACTCTGTAGTCAGTTTTTCGTCACCCTAGTTTCGCAGTTTTTCTTAAGGTTTTATCCGGATTGAAATTTAGCTTTTTTGGGTTTTTAGCATCTAAATTCTAAAGTAACTCAATAGCTGCTTGTGGAGGTTTTGAATCATTTTGTCTCTGGTACATGACATAGACTATATGCTGTCACTTGGATCTGCTTAGTTTCTGCAGTTTGATAAATTGTTGAATGCGCGCGTAGATATGTTTGCAACCGGGACATGACATGTTTGAAATGAAATGCTGGTCGTGGGCTGGCTGTTTGGTTGGGTTCATTTGTGTAGTAAACAATGTATGTATGTGTATGTAACTATTCTCTATCATATTTCTCGCAGTGATTGAGGTTTCTCCATGCTATATGTCGTAGCTTGTCGCACAACTATCCTAATAACCCTCCCACTGTAAGATTTACTTCAGAAATGTGGCATCCAAATGGTCAGTCTCTGCTTACATGTCTTGTGCATTGCTTTCCCGCGATGTGTGTTAAATTTTAAGTACTCCTTCATTTTCCTTCAGTCTATCATGACAGAAAAAGTTTGCAGGTCAATACTTCACCCTCCTTGTGATGACCCAAATGGGTACGAGCTTGCTAGTGAGCACTGGAGGCCTGTCCCTCTTTCATGTCTATCTTTAAAATGATCATGTTAGTTGATAATTCGTAATGGTTGTGCTACTTTTTTGTTCCTGGTAGGTATGATGAGATGACTACGCGAATAACAAACATATAACACAACTGGTAACATTCTACTTGCAGGTTGAAAGCATAATGTTGAGTATCATATCCATGCTTTTCAAGTCCTAACGACGAATCACCAGCAAATGTTGAAGCAGCGGTACCATTATTTGACCATTTGTTAATGCTCTTTATCAACAACCTACTTTCATATCTCATTTTGAAATCAACTTGCTCTTAAAATGTTAATTTTCTGAATGCTGGTTGCAGAAAGAATGGAGAGATATGAAAGGCGAGTTTAAGAAGAAAGTCAGCCACTGCGTTAGAAGATCCCAAGAGTTCATGTGATTATCTACCCCGTAAGTTTTGCCAGAGAACTTGAACCAACATTCCAATTCCAGCTCAAGACTCTCATATCAATCTAATACGCGCACCATGTGAAATATAAGGTTACTTATTGCTTCTCGAATTTTCCTTTCTTCCCATGGCCTTACTCGAAACAACTCTTTTCACCTCGTCGGTAGAGCATTTTTGTTCAAAACAATGATCTCTTCATTTTATAAATAACTCAGCAAACTAGTTACTGTTATCTCTGATCAGATACTCAAAAATCGTGTTTCTATGGAACCGTTGTCTGTAATAGCATCTTACAAGTAAACATGTTGTCCGGAACTTACCTTATACCTTTTGGTACTTAGTGCTTCATTTTGGTGACAGATAAACAACCGATGAGATGACGGTGCAGTAAAGCTTCAGTGTAAAAGTAAAACAATACCGTCTGGTTGAAAATAATTTGAATTCTTTCCATGGCGCTCATCACAACAAGCCAGCTAATATAAGCTTAGCTCGCTTTCCTTTAGAAGCCACCGGTAAGTATCAACATCAGAACCCACCAGATCCATTCACTTTTTTTTCTTTCTGTTTTCATTGTTGTGGTTCCTTTAGGAGGCTCCAAACCTTCTCAGATTTTCAAACTGTTTGTTCAAGTTAGGTACTTTACCTCTGTCAGCACACCATCACCATCTGCTAACGTCACTTCCGAGAAATCAGATTTTCATACTAAACTACAAATGCATGCATTGATGCATATACTTAAACTGAATACCCTTAAATTGGCCTTAAGTTGACTGGGATGGCATTTTGGTAGAGTGCAAAAGTGAGATGCATAAAATTTAAATGCCCTATTCCTTAAGCTCACCGGTCAACCTGAACCACTCTTATGTTTTATTCTTTTGACTTTAATTTAAAGTCACGTCAGTTCAGTCCAATTCAATTGCTAAACATTATTTATAAAACTATGAATAATCTACGCAATGTACCCACAATCAAAAAACTACTAATAATATAGGAATAGAAACACAAAAATTTAAATATTTTATATACTAGTGAATTAAAAGGTGAAAAGCGAGAAAAGGCAAAATCTTTTCTAGGTGAGAGGCGAAAGGCGAGTGCCTTTGGGTTCAAAGCGGTCAATTTTATAATTTTCATAAACAAAAATCATGTTTTAAACATAAAAAAGATCGTATTTAGTAATAAAAAAGATTCAAAGCCTTCAAGAATCATCATCCCCATCACTTTCAACATCCTCATCACTTTCATCATCACCATCCTCATCTTTTAAACCTTCATGTAAAGGCACTGCAATTTCTGTTTCCATCTCTTCAATATCTTCATCTAAATTGTATTCTTCTTCTTCAATCATTGAAGTTTTTCCTTTATCTTTGCCTCGATTTATCTTTGATCTACAATAATAACGAGGTTCGCTAACTCCACTTGCTTGATCCATCATCTCTCATGTTAAAACATCGTTCTCAAACACAAACTCATCATTAGTTTCCTCTTCTGTTCTTCCGGTCAGCCATTCATTGGCCTCATCAATGTCACTTATTCTTATAGGATCAATTCTATCTTGAACATTATGTCGACGGAGCATAGCCATGTTATACTTAACATATACCATATCATTCAACTTCACTTGTGATAAACGATTTCTTCTCTCTGTATGTAGCTGTATGAAACACCAATAAAGAATAACACAATGAATAATAAAAATACAAAATACAATGGTAATAAACAATAAACATTAACGAAGTTGTTTACCTGTTGAAATACGCTCCAATTTCTTTCACATTCAGTAGCTGAGCAAGTGAGGCTTAATATAGATATAGCAAAATTTTGTAACCTAGGAGCTCCTGCACCCCATGTCTTCTGCCATTCAGCTGTCAATAAAATAAAATGCATATATATTTGATATTACATATAAAAGTTAGCAACCAGCAACATATATAATGAATATATACCTGGAGATTTCATGTCTCTCGCACTCACTGCTGATGGCTTACCAAATAAGCATGCCCCATTTAAATATTTAGGCAACTCATCATGAATTTGATCTTGATCTTCTTGAGACCCCAAAAGTTTTTCCACGCACTCATTAAAACCATTCATAATAGTTTCACTTCCATAAACATTTTCCGGAGCAGCGTAAAATGATTGTGGGTTAAGTAAGTATCCGACTAGATGCACAGGGTGATGAAGTTGACATTCATCTCTTATCGATGAGAGCAAGAACCTTCTTACATTTTTTGTCGTCACCTCCAAAACTGTCTAAGATAGTTTTCTTTGTCGCATCAATAGCTCCGTATATGTATCCCATTGAAGGCTTGTCACTATCAACCTTCCGAAGAACTTCAACTAAAGGACCAGACACTTTAAGTGCAAAGATAATACCCTTTCAAAAGCTATCCATGAGAATAATCCTAACACATGACTTACCTCCATTTTCTTTTGCCCACTTTGTCTTTGTCGTCCACTCACCCGAAGTGAACATGCGTCTCAAGTTACTCTTTTGCTCGTGAAGAGACTTAAAGGTAATAAAAGTTGTAGCAAACCTTGTGACGGCAGGCCTTAGCAGCTCCCTTTGTTTGGTGTACTCCCTCATAAGGTTTAGAACTCCCACATGATTGTAGATATAGCTATTTAAGAAAATAGCGTTCTTGATGACATTCTTGATCTTCAAAATTTTCCAATATCCTCCAACATTAAATCAACACAATGAGCAGCACAAGGGGACCAAAATAAATGTTTCCTTCATTGTTGCAGTAATTTTCCTGCCCAACCAAAAAAACAAAAACAAATTTTAGCAACAAGTAAAAAATCAGCAAGTAATAAAATCAGCTTCGCATTAAAATACATGTCGTTATAGTTTGATGCATTATCTGTAACTACTTGAATAAAATCAGCATCGCATTTAAAATACATGCAACAAGAAAAGTTGTTTGACATCCTTAATTTTATCAGAAACATCAACACTTTCTAAAAAATAGGTCCTTTCGGTGTGTGAACCAAAAAATTTATTATATCCTTTTGCACCACGGAGTCATGCCAATCATCTGACATTAGGGTACATCCAATTTTTACCAATTCTTCTTCATGCTCAACCAAAATATCTTGAATTTGCTTCTTCTTCTTTTGTAACAAAGGGTCGCTTATCTCATATGCAGTAGGAGGCTTCAAACCAAGACCAAACTAACCCACTTTATCCAATGATTTTTTAGAACTCGAATATTTTGCTGCATTAAAAGGGATTCCAGCTTCATAAAACCTTGTAGCCAACTCTTGTGCAACTTGTTCCCTTAGCTATTTTCTCGCTAACTCGTTGATAGTAGCTTGTTTGGCAAAACTTTTTTTCACTGTTGGTGTGACAAACAAATCCATAGGACCAGTGGTTTTTGTACCTCTCTTAGAACTAGAGGATTGAGAACCTAAACCATCACCATTACTTTTCATTTTCAGAGAGACAGTCACAACTTCTTCTTCCACTTCCACTTCATCTTCATCATCGTCAGCATCAAGTCCACAAGCATCAATGTCAAATACATTGTTAGCCGATGACACTTATTTTGACGTTTCATCCGTTTTGCAGTATTCCATGTAAGTCGAAATCTCTTCTTTCACATCCGGTGGAGTATTAAGGCACTTTATGACATCAGCATAACCACCCACGATGTGCTTCTTAGCACGAAATATACAAACTTTTGTGATCTTTCCACAAAAATAACTTTTGAAATTGTTTTTGTTAGTTGGCTCTTGTAAAATGTATTTCATGCAAGGATCCCTCCTATTTGCATTCTCATTCAAGTTTTCATTCAAATTCGTAGCCGTTTGAAACCCTAACATGAAAAAGATCAACATTGTATTGAGCTTCAAAACGGCCAGTCAGGTGGATCAAGGATGGTAAAGAAGCATCACAAATTTTAAATTGAGTTTACGAGTGATAGAAAAGAAAAGAGTACCTAATCCGAAACTATTTCTAGCTTTAATCCGGAACTATTTCTAGGAGAGAGTCGGTCTGTTGTTGTCGTCGTCAGTCGGCGATTGTCGTAGTCGTGGGCCGTCGTCGCTCAACCAACCTCATCACTCGTCAGTCGCACGTGGGCCGTCGTCGCTCGGCCAACCTCGTCACTCGTCAAGCGACCGTCGTCACTCGCCAGTCGCGGTTCGTCTTCTCTCCAAACTCGTCGCTTAACCAAAAAGCTTAAATTAAATAAGACCTAAATTACAACTAAATGACGTCGTTTTATATAACTCAATTTTATAAAAAAATGGCACGAAGGCGAGCTAGGCGAGAGGCGAGGCAAAAGCGAGGGTAGGCGCTCCCTTCCAGATCGGTCGCGCCTGTAACATGTAAAAGCGTTTTCCATGTCGTCTCCTCGCCTAGGCGGGAGGCGCTTGCCTAGGCGTCGCCTTTTTAAACAATGTTATATACATAACCAAAATATAATATCACATGAGTTATTCATAGTTTCCATGTCCGCAACATCTTCATTATCGAGATTGTTTTCCTCGATTTGAAATGATATTGTCTCTCGCAACTGATTCATTTGTGCTTTCTGATGGTCACCAAAAGATCAGAATCTTCAAACACATTTACCAGTACATGTGCTAGGAGCGTAAATGTCGTGAGTATGATATCGATTTGGTGTAGGCATGTTTTTGAGAATCTTCTACCTCTTTTTCAAAACACCAAATGATCTTTTGATGTTGGTTCGCAAAGATGAATATCTCATAAATTCTTGTATGTGGATGGCCATGTGTAAATGTCGGCATATGATAACGAACTCCTTTGTCTTTATATGGTGCCAAATATCCAAATGTATTCGGATAATCAGAATCCACTAAATTATATTTTCCTTCAAAAAATTGGACTTATCAATCACGTGAAAACAATATTTTATTGGTTGTGTAATTGAATCCGCACAAACAGTTTGGTCGTGAACACTTCATTCTCATCCTATATGAACATAAGTGAAAAACATGTCTAACGAGCAACAAGCGAAAACATTCCACGTTTTATTTCCTATACGACCTCGATATTGAATGCCTTGATCGTCTCCTAAACCGCGTCTATATGAGTGTCATTCATAACTCATAAGCACACATCTTCTTCATTTCAGTTTCCAAGTGATGATGAATTTTCATGTCTCCGTTAATGAACATTATACCTAAATAAAATAGATGAATTATTTTTAAAATTTTAACTTTCAGGTTAGTTCAGGTCAGCTCAAAGAACGGACCCGCTGGTGTGCAGGAACAGATAGAGTACAGAGGCAACTCGGGCCAAAGCCCAAGTAACTTTCGGCCAATATAATTTTTTTAGAAATCAAAGCTCTAACGTAACGAGCGGCGGAGCATACAAGCTTTCTTCCTCCTGCAAATTGAGTTGATAGGAGGCCGAGGCTTTGTCTAAAGGTATGTACTTGATGCCAGTGGCGGAGCTAGCAATTTAATTGAGGGAGGGCACAATAGTCAGCGAGATATGTCATTTCCTCAATCCACTCAGTGTTGCAAAAAGAGAGATTTCTTGGAACGCCGCTTTAAAAACATAAAGTAACATAACAGAAATTCATAAATACAAGCATCCACGATTGTAATACAACGCTATTCTCTCAATCTTTGAGTTTTTTGACAGCTTACGCGCATTCTCTAAGAAGGATAACAAAGTACGGCAGAAAGAATATGTGTACAATGCGGCTGGCACCAATCTGAAAACCCAATGTTGAGAACTAAGGCATCATAAGGCCTACCACACTGGTCCAATCTCTGATTCTCATCTATGTACTTGAGTATTCTCTCCCTGTTGATTTTATTGAATGGAAGAATGGAGGACATTATGAGCACATTATGCGCTCAAATGACGACAATATGAGCTCACTATTGAATGGAAGAATGAAGGACATTATGAGCATATTATGTGCTCAAATGACGACACTATGAGCTCACTATGAAGAAGAATCAAATGACGACATTATGAGTACACTGGGAGCATTAAAGTCTAGCATTAAAATTTTGTAGTATAAAAAGACTTGTAATCTCTCATTTCAAAAACATACGAAAATGCACATTTTGTGTATCATTCTTCTCTTCATTCTCTCTTCTCATACTTGTTCTACAGTCTCATACTATCATACTTAATCTATTCTTTCATTTATCATTTCTATTTGATTCTTATTAATATTGTTGTGTAACAATGGAGGACGTGTTTGAGGAAGGTAGTGAACATGGTACAATCTCAGAACATGAGATTACTAAACTATCGAAAACCATGGATGGAAAACTTGTTGTAACCGCGGACAAAATAAACTGGAATGAGGCATGAAAATCTTTTAAACATGCTGTTCTCTTTAAACTAGCTTCAGGGAGATCGATTGATAAGGAACGTGTTCAAGGTTGAAAAAGACCTTATATTGGTGAATTTCAAAACGGAGAGGGATCAAGATAAGGTTTTAGACGGAGGTCCTTGGACGCTGGAATTCTGCATTGCATTGCTAAATCAGCACTGACTTCCTCTTCCAACTGTTCCTTCAGCTTAGAAATGTCCTCCTCTAGTTTGCCAATTTTCTCATCTTGAGCTTGCTTTTGAATCTCCAGGTTGGAGGTCTCTTTGAATAAGGAAGTGTTAATCTTTAGAGTCTCAGGCCACTGTTTGAATAAGTCAGCATATTTCTTGGCTATAGCCTCGTCTGTAGGTTCATCTTCAGATTCATCTTCACTGTTCTCGGTGCAGGATGAATTCCCATTAGTCTTTGATGTTAAGGCCATTAATCCATTTTCTTCACCGTCGGATTGTTCTGATACTGACTCTGTGGACTTTGAGAGCATAGCATTTTTCTTTCTTCTTATAGCAGTAGGACATTCCTTCCTAAGATGTCCAGAACCATTACACACATAGCACTGTAGCTTATCAATATAGTCCTCGAAATAGTTCTTCTCGGGAGGATCTTTCGTCCCTTCATTGCTTTGAGGTCGTCGGTTACTCGAGCTTTTTGGATCATAAGTATCCTTCTTCTGTGTCCCTTGGTCTCTATTCTGCCGTTTTACAAATCGCACCATCTTCTTGACCAGTAGGGCTATATCGTCTGGACTCTCATCTCCAGGTCGAGATACATGTGAAGCTGTAGAAGAGACTTCAGCTTTAGGACCAATGTTGGAATTGGTTTTCTTTTCTCCTTCTTGCTTGTTGATTAAGCTTTCAAACATTTGTAGCTCTCCCATTAGTTCATCTAGGCTGATTTTAGATATTTCATGCGAGTTCGTGATGAGCAAATCTTCATGTTTATAGCTCGAAGGTAAAGATCTTAATGTTTTTCTCACTAGGACTTCGTCACTCATTATTTGGCCTAGAGCTGCAGTTTCACTGGAGACGTCCATAAGGCTTGCTGTGAAGTCTGCTACGGATTCTCGATCACTCATCTTTAGTTGCTCAAACTTTGTTGTGATCAGCTGCAGTCTATTCTCCTTGACTTTCGAAGTTCCTTCAAAGTGGGTGCATAGAATTTCCCACGCCTTCGTGGCTGATCTGTAGTTGGTGATGATGTTAAAATTATTTTCATTCGTTATAGCAAACAAACAATTCAGAGCTCTTGAGTTGTAGGGTGCCCGTTCTTTCTCCTCTTTCGTCCATGAAGATTTCTTCTTGGACTCCATCTTTCCTTCAGTGTTTGCTGTAACAGGAGGTTCCCATCCGTCTTCAACGACTTCCCACGCTTCTTCTCCGATTGATCTGATGAAAGCTTCCATCCGACACTTCCAATATCCAAAATTTTTGAAAAAATCTCAGAGCGGTGGTCTTGAGATACTTTCTCTTACTTGCATAGACATTTTGAGTGTTGGTCGATACCTCGTCGAGTAGCGGCTCTGATACCAATTGATATTCAATCGGTGCGATAGAAGTTAAACGTGCATTTATAGGTCTAGCTACAGGTCGTGTTACAGCGGAATATATAACTAAGTATATGCAACACGATATTTGTTAACCCACTTTGGCCTATCTGCCTACGTGTGGAGAGCTTCGCTTAAATTAATAACTCTTGTCTTTCCCGTGATCTTGTACAAAAGACCTTATATGCTAAACCCTAGCAACCTATACAATGACTCACTTAACTATAAGATTATTAGAAAACCACTTCTGAACTACCCTCTGAACGTTAAGCAACTCACGTTTCCTCGCACTAAAACACGATCAGATTGATCAGCTACAACAGGAAGCTTCGAACGCTCGCTTGCTGAACTTCGAACTCCTCTAAAGATAGATCTTCAGTTACGAAGACGTCATACTCCGGGAGGATGGCTTGATCTGGACTGGTTAGCCTTTAATTATGTTCGAGTTGATTTTCTCTTGAGTCTTCGATCTCTATTTATAATGCTCAAGAGAATAATCAATTTCCTTGAACGAATTTAGTAATATTTCCTAATCTTTATCTTTTTGAAAATATTATTAATTTCATGTATGCTTCGGACTCCTTTCCCATTTCTGTTTTCCAACTCCCGTTTTAGAAACATAGACTTGTTCTTCACGCTTGAGGATGACCGAAATTTCTAAAATCCTTTTTTGAAATATTGCGAATATGGGCAGTATATCTGTAGCTTGAGCTTCAGGTTGTAGCTTGGTCTCTAGCTTTTTCTGCAAACTGTCTATCTACATGTTAGCCTGTATGTCTATTTTTGGCATATTTTCGGCAGTACCTTCAGATTCTTTATCTTCAGTTTTGCCTCCAAAAGATGTCCTACTACTTCATATGTTCATATTGAACAACATTTCATTTTCATTTATAAAAACACAAACCACCCTTAAAAGTCGGGTGATGCCCTTAACCATCCTTAAAATCTTAATTACCCCTATCTACTTATAAAAATTCAAAGCTTCCTACATGCCACCCATGGCGAAAATTTCTAACAAATATTGATATTTTATTTACAAAAACTTCATAGAAAAAATATCTGAAATAACTTATGAAAATTTAGAAAAAAATTGAGAAAAAAATATAAAAAAACAGCCGACTCGTTTTGTTATATTTTTTTATTTAATTTTATGACGCTTTTTTCTGAAAGTTTCAAAACATCCACACCAAGTTAAACCAATTTTTTTTGGAAAATTAGCCGTTAATGTGCAGTTATTCTGAATAATTTTTAAGGGCTATTTCTCAGCCACCATCCTACAACAACAAAATTATGAAAAATCACTTCTCGTTATAGTTTTTTATTTTCCCTAAGTCGATTTTTATCTGAAATAAAACTTGGATCCACCCATAACGGTGACGGTACGTTTTACACTTTATAATGAGAATGTACTCATAAGAACCATCAACTAAATATCAGTTAAAGCAGCTTAAAAATAGCTCAACGACTAAAGTATCATGCATGAAATGATAATTAGACATTATAAAAAAACTGATAAGACTTCAAAGCACACAACGACATCATGTATTGAAGTACTCCTACACATTGTCTGAAAACTCTCTTTCTGGCTTCTGCGTTTAACAGCGCTTGGTGCAAAAACAGCGCCTGCGGAACCCTCGGCAGTTGCCCCCAGTGAAACGCTCGTTCCGGCACACAAACCCACAGTTTCTGTCACTCACACATGGTCCACGGAAGCTATGGCTTTGCGACTCGCACAGTCTAGGTTTTGCCTCAGCCACCATCACACTTTTTTCCTCTGCATACACACACCAGCAAACACAAAGTTTAACATGCATGCATATTCCCAAAACGGCTATAAACAAAAAATGGACTAAACTGAAAAAACGAGGAAGATAGGAAGAGTTGAGTACCAGAAGCAAAGAATATGAGTAGCAAAAAGAACAATCCAAAACCCATTTTCCCCATAATTAATCAACTTTTTCTTTGAAAATCTTCTTCTCCCCTTAAAAATAGATGTATATGGAATGGACTTATAAAGATGCACACAGCTGATGAACGCTGGAGAGGGATACATATATACACACTTGTGGTTGAGACTTCCAGAGAATAGTGTGACAGAGCTAAGTCTCTTCTGATCAGACGGTCGAGAGGATGATTAATTGGAGTGTGAACGTGGCAAGTCAATAACATATTTGCATGCATGCAAGCTTGACAACCTACACACTTGGCATTTTTACAATATGCTTCATTGATCCAGAGACTGACCAGTGGCAGCTTCCTGCATAAAAGTATTCAAAACCGTGAAACGTGAGCTAGCGGCGAACTTGGAGATTTCCCGAAGTGTTACTAGATATATCTATTTAACAAGTCCAAGCAACCGTCGTTCGACATGACATGTGTTTGTTGCTTCGCTTTTGAAATTCAGTGTTTTTGATTTCAATGTCATTCGATTCCCTTCAAACTTTTCAACGTTTCCCGCTCCACTTTTCACCATCTCCGATGCTCTGTTCTTCAATTCTTCATCATTTTCACGGATGCCCTATTTTCGAAATTCCATAAACCTCTTCCTTCGTCCTTGATTCAATACGAGAACCCATTTGATGATTGTGGAGGGAGTAATGAGTTTTAGTAACGAATGGTCTCGTTGGTATAGGGCCATGAATGTTTTATTGACGAATGATGTCGTTGGTATAGAAGACGACAATTTTAACGATGAATGGTGTCGTTGCTATAAGACAATGGTGGTTTCAGTGAAAAACAGTGTCGTTGATATAGGACGATTGTGGTTTTATGACGAACGGTGTCGTTGATATAGGTTGATGGGAGTCGTTGGCAAAGGATGATGTGAGTCGTTTGTATAAGATAATGACGGTTTTAGTGACGACTGGTGTCGTTGGTATAGGATGAAAGGTGTCTGATGGAGGTTTTAGTGACCACTAGTGTCATCGTTATAGGATGACGAGTGTCGTTTGAATAGGATGATGACGGTTTTAGTGACGAATGGTGGCTGTTTTAGCAACGAATACTACGTCGTCACTAGATAA
>JAWWMW010090446.1:0-11819 GCA_035048345.1 Echeveria elegans
GTATGTGCAATACAGTCAAAAAATTGCATCGCGGTTTAAGAAGAGACGTGAATTGGGAAAGGATTTTGATCCTTTGGTGTTAGAAGACTTACAATGGAGCAATGAATGGATTAATGTTGAAAGAGAATGAGAAGATACGGATAATGGGATTGAAGACTTCACTAGAATTTTAGATGATGAATATGTGGATGATGACTATGGCTTGATAAATCCAAGTGCCACTGAAGGTGATGGCCCTCCACAAATCGAGGAAAATCATGATTTGGAGCAGGATGACTTCGCTTGAATTCTAAAGAATTCTTATCTTTATTGTTGGCTTTAGTTTTTTTTTTTAAGTTTAAGATACAGTCAGTCATACACTTGTTGGATTTGGATGTTATAAGTTTCAACTCTCGTCGGAGTAACTTACTTACTTTAAAATATTTTGGACAACATAATTTCTTAGGTATAATTTTTAAAATATATATATATATTACAAAAATGTCGGATCGTCGAAAAACGACATGGCGTTCGCCATGTCGCCAAGGTGGCTTGACGGTACTCCAGCGTCGAAGATCGTCGAGTCGTCGTGAAAACACTGATCCCTACAACCTATTGTTATAGTATCTATCTTCACCGCTTTAACGCTTCTTCACCACCAACTCCAACGCTTCTTTACGTTGAGGGTCGTCGTTGTTGTGGTCGTCGGTCGGTTGTCGTTGAGTGTCGTCTTCGTTGAGCATCTCCTGTGTCGTTGGTCGGTCGTCGTTGAGGGTCGTCGTCGTTGGAGCAACAAATTTCAGATCTGGCAGCAATCATCAGTAATCAACAGCAACAATTTTCAGACTAGCGTTGTATGTTTGAGTCGGTCAAATTAAGGAAGGGGTTTGTAAAAATGGGTTTACAAACCCGCTGAAGATGCTCTTATAGCAAATTTGTCAAACTAACAAAGGTGTACATGTCGATTCACATTTTGTGCTAAACATTAGGTACCTAAGCAAATGTCCGTGTGAATTTTCAGTGGTCTGTTGATTCATTAGTTTATTTTGGTGACTGACTTTTTCAAGTCATTACAAATTGTTAATTATCCTTAAGTTAAGGTCAGCGACTTAATACATTTTAATGGCCTTCTTGTACTTGTAAATTCATACCAACTATATGCACACATTTTTGAGTACACCTTAAGCAACACTCCACATTTTACGAAACTGGCCTTGTTCACAGAGAATCGTGTGGATGATAGTATTATCAAACCAAAAGATGATGACACGAGCGAACATACCCTTAACTAGAGCACTCCTAACCATGATTTTTTTGTCAATGTATGGCTTTTCTTCAAAAAAAAAAAAAAAAGAAAGAAAGAAAGAACCATCTCATGATCAAAATTAAGATTTTATCATGAGAGTCTGACCACTTTTTATCGTTCATATATAGATATTATAATGATTATATCTTAAAAATAATAAAATTTTAATTTTAAACAATTACATTTCAGCTTAACTCTTTTAAAGTTGCCAATAGACATTCATTTTGATGTCTTTTAAAACAGTTTTGAATTGGGTTTGAGGAGAAGATGATAATATTTTCTTGTTAATCACGGTGAGGATGTCCATGATCAAATTGATTATGAATCATGGTTTGATGAGAGATAAAATCAAACTGAGATTTGAATGGTAGATTTTCTGAGCATTGTGAATGATGGATTCTGATCTGGTTATCGTAACTTCGCACCCATTTTCGGCATCCTTCGGATCCAAATCTGATTTTGATGTAAACTAAAGAATTGTAGCTCTTTGAATCCGCTTTCCAACGATATATAGAACATTTTAAAAGGACAAGTAATGAGTTCACAACAAGCCCCCTAAGCAGCAAAGGTCAAATCTGTTTTTGTTCAGTGTTGTTTTAAATTGAACCGTAACTTCGCACCCATTTTCGAAACCCTTCGGCTTAGAGTTTACGTCAAAATCAGATTTTGAATCGAAGGGTGTCGAAAAGATGAAAGAAGTAACGGTGCAGCTACTTGCGTGGCTGCACCAGATCTGGTTCCGGTGAATGATGTTCTTACTATTAATGATCAGAAAAGAATTATCATTTACTATACACTTTTTGCTCTAAAAAAATAATATAAAATATTATTATCATATAAATTTGCTTAGAAAAATACATATTTTCATTGCATGGACATATTTTTATTATTTAAATTTTCTTAGAAAAACACAATTAATTTTTATGAAGATATAAAAATATGGATATTAATTGTAAAGTTTAAAATAATATACATAATTATATAATTTTCATATTTTTATAATTTATAATTTTGAAGATGGAAAGATTTTAAAAAAATCAAAACCAAAAAGTGTACACGTTGACAGTTTTTGTTGGCTGACATAAGGCCCGATCTCATGACCAAAATTGAAAACTTGGTGATGGGGTGACCAATTTTGTAGTTGCCAGTGTGCACTAACCTCTAAAGGACCATGTTTTTGGGAAGAAAGGCAGGAGCGAAATTAGGAATTTTCTGGCGATGGGTCGGGAATGCAAGGTGGTTTGGGGCAGCACCCCGAATTTTTTTCGGACTATACAAATTAATATATGATTCAGTTTCAAAAAAAATCGAAATGAAAAATTCAATTCCAAAAAAATCTAAATAAAATAACCAAAATAAAATAACAATAAAATCGAATGAATAATTCTTCATTTCAAAATCAAAATAAACTCATCTAACAACCCAAATAATGAAAAAATTGAAATCAATTAATCATAATCAATATATAAAAAATAAAATTCTCCAAAATAAATTAGGGTTTCCTAACTCCTAACCTTATGCGAAATTGCTCTAATGCTCTTTGCTCCATCAGTCCATGCCTGCTCTCAGTTCGCTCCGTTAGTTTGCGCGCAGACCGTAGTCCGTCCCTCGCCGGCTCGCACTCCGTCAGTTCGCTCGAGCCTCGCAGTCGTCCGTCAGTTCGTTGTTCGCTCGGATGAAATCTATTTTTTAAAAAATTTTACTTTGTTCAGTAAAATCTAAAAAAAATACAGATTTCAGTCGAGCATGTCGGACGGAATCGAGAGAGCGGGCGTCTGGAGGCGGACGGAAGCGTTATTTGATCGATTTTCAAGCAACTGAGGGATCGGTCAACCCCTCCCGACCCCGGCTCCGCTCCTAACGAAAGGTCTGAACTCTCAACAATATTCCACATGTTATTTAATTTGGACCGGACCGCAAGACTTTTATTTCTATTTAATATTAGATTTATATTTTTTTAATTTATGGGTAAGTGTAGGGGTTACTTGCTTTACAGAGATAAAATATTGCAAATCGCTCTTAAAATTAACGGACCTAATTTTTTATATATTGGGTGAGTACAGGTTGGTTGTTCTTTTAATGACATTCTTTTAAAAAATGTTTCAGTAGTCCTAGATAAAGCCAATACTAAAAAATGTTAATGAATTTTATTTTTCTAAAATACGTAGTTTTTGGATGGCTGCAAATAATAGTTCGCTACCTTGAATTCTAATCTGTTTTGATCCTCAATTCAAGATTTTGAACTACAAGACTCAATGGTGCAGAGTAACGCAAAGAAGATATGGAGAAGGGAAAAACATAATTTGATTTCATAAAAATTAATATCTTTCTTTAAAAAATACAAGAGATCGTTTAAATAAGAAATACGATGAAATCCTAATGCAAAAATAATAAAATATTAGAAAATACTAAAATTACTACAAACCTTAGAAATTCAAAATAAAATAGTAAACATATTTTCGTTCCGCTTAGAATAAGGTATTATACGTCAAACTCGGACATCAATAGCTCGAAAACTGCTTGGTCGATATGTTCCAAATAATTTAGCGCTAATCTCTCTGAATCACTAAAATTGGTAATCATATTATCAAGAATGTTATTTGAACTAAATGAAATCGACTTACAAAGAAATCATTTGAAATAGAAAGTATCACAAATTCATTCTAGAACTCATTCCTTAGCACTACTGCTTATTTTTGGGAAGAGGTCACGTTGAAACGGACCCTCTATATATAAAGTAAAAAGAATTTAGGTTGTAGATTTATAAAATATGGAGGGCTTAGATTTAATTTGATTATATTTAAATAATACGATTAAATTACAGAGGGGTATGATAGTCAACTTTGAAACACCTTGTACTTATCCCTAAATTAGCGCTTATCAAATTAATATAATGATATATTTTTAACAAAATCGAATCTTCATTGAGTTTTCAAGCTACAATCGGTGGAGCAATGCATTATTTGAGACCATAAGATTGATCTAATCTGGTAAATCACACTGATGTCAAGGAATTGTAAAAATCAAATAAGCAACAGGTAATCTTCGAACATTCAAATTTTTGTCAGGTTTATAGTGTGGACAGGTCGGAAATCATAAACATCAAATATGGGACGTTTAATTTTATCAGCTCCATAGCGTGGACAAGTCGAAATTTATAAACATCAAATAGGGGACATGAAAAGATTAATATTTTGTGGCGAAACTGATTCACCGAACATGTTGAATTCGCCGCCTGAGCTCATCTATTTCCGATCGTCATGATGTTATCTCTTCGAACGTGATTGCTTACTATGGTAATGAGGAGAATATTCATTAGAAAATGTCAAGCGTGATTTTAGGGATTAATGCAGAATATAATATTTATTAATTCAAACATTGTGTAGAGTTTTCATGTTTGCCCTTTTATCATTTAAATATTATTTTATATTGTGATCTAATTTAAAACGTAGGATCATTCAAATGAATGGATATGATTTTTTTTATACTTTTATTCTAAAAGTTCTTTTTTATTTGATCCATTGTCTTTATTTTTTTTAAATAAATCTCACAACTTCTGATGGACGGCAACATTCATATTTATAAGACACTTTATCATCATCTAACATTTACTTTTTAATTTTCATTTTTTTGACAAAGCTAAAATCTTTTCAAGACAAATTTCTTGTTGAATCATTAGGTGAAAATCTATATATTTTCTTAAGTTTTGTCAATCATAACAAGTTAAATTAGGATAGGCGGATCCAAGGGGATATCGGATGGCCGCCCCCTTGGTTAGAATTTAAAATTTTATCATTTTATATGGGGGTAATTACTGATGAGTGGCAAAATGAAGTGAGATATGAAGTCACTTGTGTAAACGAGTAGAATGCCAAAAATTCTGTAAAAGTCATCCAATAATTTATTTTCGGTCACGACATTTGTTTCACAACCATTCGGTATATAATCCTCAATAATAACTTTTTGAACTCATGGCATAGATCAAGAACACCTGTAGGATTGCAATATAGTAAAAGTGATATGAAGAGCATGCGTAATGCAGATGACATTTGAACTCAACTTGATTCGGCCAAATTTTGTTGAAAATAATCAGAGCGCTGGAGTAGGCCCAACCTCTCAGCCGCTTCTTTATACGATGAACATAACACACCGTCAATAGTGCGCAACTCCTCGAAAGATCTCAGACCCTTTACGTAAGTTAATAGGATTCTCAGATAATGTTTTTTAGCATGATAGGGGTGAAACCGTGTATCTAATAACTTTACTATGCAAACAAAGAAATTTAATGAGATATCAACAACGTACTAAAATAGTCTTGCAATCCTTTGTAGATATCAACACATATAGTATGTTGGTGATCCCAGTACCATCTAAGTCTATGAATCTCAATATTTACATAAACATCGACAACGTACTGTTGCAATAGACGACCACCGCGGAATAATAGAGAAGTAGCATATTGTCAAATCTAAACATTAGGGGTAATGCAAATGTAAACATACTTTTAATGTATTATACGTATTCATATTATAAAAATGTAAAACTAAACCGATTTACCTGAAGCATGTAAGAGTAAAATTCACAACATGTAACTTAATCACTAGTCATATTTTGGGTGTTTAGACCTCATCCATAAGAGTTGTATGGTAACAGAAGAACATACTGGAGTGCATCTTAGTAGTCGACAGTATCAAGTACGGTACTGCTCATAGCCTGAACGATTATATCTCGTAAATTTAGATTGTCAACACTATCTTCATTGACAGTGATAGCTGCAACTAGGGAAGTTGTCGGAAGACTGTAGTGGTGCGTATTAGGTTCTTGCTGCTTAATAATTAGTCTGCAACCCCAGCTGTCATAATATTTGCACAAACGGATTATACCTTTGAAGAATACTCAATATCTTTCTAACCAAATGTATGTAAAATGAATCACTTTCACGCATTCCACTTCCAACCTCATGATATCTGCCCAATATATCTAATTGAGCATATCGCGATTTGGAGTCAGTTACAGGAAGCGAACTCCCAATTTTATGATAAATGGATCCATGTGCACGGAATGTGTACTCACATCCACCATTTCCTGCTAAGTATTCATCTTAGTGGATTCCCATAGAAGTAAATGCAAAAGTATTATTGTACAGAAGTATGTATTGCCTAAAATGTCTCCCTCTCGTGTCATGTCGCATGACATATCGAGTAACTTGGACGGGCTGCTGTAATGCGGTATATTTGCTTTTCCATTTGCACAACAAATGTTCGACGACTTACGGCGGAATAGTAGAGTCCCACAATAATTGCACATCTTAGAATTCGACAAAATGTAATTTGATTATAATATTGTTTCTCGATACGAACGCGCTACATTATGATATAGAATTTCACCTCGTCTTTCACGGTATGTGCACTTGCCGAGAAATAAAAAAAGTCTTACTAAATTATATACTTAGAATTGCAAAAATGAATTGCAATATCAACTGTTTTTAAAAAATAATGAAAATAACTAAACTATAAACATAAAAAATAGAAAGATTATTACTTAGACAAAAAAATCATCTTGGGTCTCTTCTTCTTGTCTCAAAACAAAAACTTTATTTAAGAAAAAATATCAAAAAAGATGTGTGACAACTTAATGTATAACAAGCAAAAATTTGAGTCGACATATAAATTTTATATCTTATCATTAAAATTATATCTTTATTAAAGTATTTGATATATCTACTAGAAAATTTGACAGAAAATATTATGAAAAATAACATATATTTGAAGACTTTTGATAGTACCACACAAGTAGGGATGCACACATTTGGACCGGACAGAGACCGACCGACAAAATGCAAGTCGGTCCGAACCGCTATTCGTGCGGGTCGGCCCGCTGTCCTCTAAAATTGAGTTTTGCGGGTTGCAGGTCGGTCTGGCGCAGCGGTTTTAGCGGTTGTATTTCGTCACATGTCAAAAGAAATTTATAAAACCAGGGTGACCTGGTGTCGAACCAAATGGAACCGTGGAATTTAGTTGTGCAGTTTATTACTAGTTTACAGAAGTAGTTTCTGAGGTTTTTAAATCTTTTAAGGATAATTTTGTGTTACAAAAAATGTTGATGTTAAAACTATCAATTTAAAAGCAAAATGACAGGAATTAGACTTCACCGCTGACACTTGTGAAAATGCATCAAACATGTCAAGGAAGTTATGTTGAGTTTAATCGTGTTGATACTGTTGTAAAACTTAGCGAAGTGATAACACTCTAATTCTCACTCTCGACTACGGAACTATTGTGTTAAGAATTATATGGACGAAACTACTCTCACCCTCTCAGTCTATCGAAGATGTATCGTAGAATTCAACTAGCACTAGCTTCAATAATCTCGGTGCTTTCACTAATGTTCGTTTTAAACGCTTTAGGCGAAGTTACTGGTTTTCACTCAA
This sequence comes from Echeveria elegans, assembly GCA_035048345.1. Classification (NCBI taxonomy): domain Eukaryota; kingdom Viridiplantae; phylum Streptophyta; class Magnoliopsida; order Saxifragales; family Crassulaceae; genus Echeveria; species Echeveria elegans. Next base: position 7,716 of record JAWWMW010090446.1, read on the forward strand.
GTATCCTCGCTGCTCTCGCCTTCCTAATATACTTGATTTTATAGCTGTTTTAATCCCTAAATTAATCTAGGTTCATCTCTCGATCCTTCCCTAGGTAATAATACACATACAATTCTATTAAACATTTTATCAAACATTTAACATACATCGCATCTGTATCGCTTAAAACACATATATCAATATGATTTTACTCATAAAAATATGAATTCAACATGTTTAAACATCCACAAATGTTAGGGATTCATCAAATTCCCATCATTTTCTAACTACTCACTCATTTCGAGTGAGAAAACAAACATTGTTCTAATGTAAAACTTTCAAGGAAATGAAAACAGGAAAAAGTAATTCGAAATACACTGTTTGAAGCGTTGATGTTGAGGTCCACGACTTTCCTTCTTAAAATCAGCTTTAACTCCTCCTTATGGCCACCGAAAAGCTCCTCATTTGGCTGCGTTTTTTGTGGCTTTTTCTAGGGTTTTTGTGTATCTAGCTTTCTTTCAAACCCTACTGAACGTGTTCTATTTATAATGGAGAAGAAATGGCAAGCCAAAAGCCTCAAAATCTTCTCATTTTCCAGCTGAAATGTCGAAGGGTTGCACTGCTCTGGCTGCTCGGTCGAGTGGCCTTGTCACTCGGTCGAATGAACCTCCCCAGGAAACTTAGCTTGGCTTCACGGTCGAGCTGAATTGGGTAGAGACATCTTGCTCGATCGAGTGGCTTATCTACTCGGTCGAGTGACTGATGAAGAGGTGAACCAGAAAAGTCTTGCTAGGTCGAGTGACTTCCCTACTCGGTCGAGTGACTTTACTTAGATAATTTCCTGTTTTTTCCCAGGCCAACTTTTCCTGGCCAAAATCCATGTATTTCTAATTGAATTGACGCCTTTTTCTCCATATATGACTTTGAGCTTCACAGATTCATAGGAATCGTGATTTAGCCCTGAAATATCATCAAGAGTATCAAAAGCGATATATTTCACTATTAAATCAGAGAAAATATGATTGAAATAGTATGAAAATAATAGATATATTTTTCACTTATTACGGTCCGGTCCAAATCCGTAGGTTTGCGGTCTAAACCGCAACAGACGGACTATCATCCCCAACGATGAACGAACCCACCACCCAATACCCATCTCACAAACCCTAACCCAAATCTCCTCACTTACCTCCACAACCGACAATCTCGGTTGCCTCAACAACCCAAATCCTTTCAACTGTAACTCCCTTTTCGTCTCTTTCAAATCAAATCCTTCAGATCGAAGCAGTAGAGCCACCAGCGCAACATGACTCGAGTCCATAGTTGAAGCGAGAGAACCTGGTAGCTGAGCAATCGAAGTTGGCGTCGACCACCAGGTCCTTAATCGCCTCCATAACCTTCTTCAGTGGACTCCCTTGAACTAACCTCAACTCCAACATCTTCGATCCGAGTTCTCGCTGATGTCTTGGTCCGAGACAGAGGTAGGTTGTGGATCATTGCGGTTCATGCAGTCTGGACCGGGATCGAACCGCATAAGGATCGGACTGTTCGGCCTCGGTCCGGTCCGATCTGCAGTCCGTATTTTTCAAAGTTTGCGGCCTAACGGTCTGGACCGACCCGCTAAAGTCGTTCTCGGTCCGGATTGGTGCAGCCGATGTGCATCCCTACACACAAGTATGATACCAGTTTAACAGACCAGAATCATCATGATAAGTTCTTGCATGAGTGTCTGTCATGGTCATGAGTAATAAGGTTTTGAGCAAGAGTCTTTGTGTTTTGGTTTTATCAAATGTAACTTTTATTGCAAGTGTGCAGATGGGACGTTGCGAACAGGAAGTTTCAAATTTAAATTACTCTCCACTTTTTACAAAACTGGCCGTATCGATAGAAAATCGTATGGACGATCAAAGTGTCGTCAAAGTTCATTGATATGGGTGAACATACGCTCTATTATGGCCACTCTACTAGATTTACCTTCCGACCTAGTTTTTGGCTATAATATTTAATGGTGCAATGTGTTTTGGAACAACCAATGGGTAGTGTATGATGCTTATGTTGAGAAAATTAACTTCGCTCGCTGCTCACGTAACCATTAACTACACCAAAATGACACTATAGCGAATAGCAATGCGCGTAAAATGTCGTCTAGGACCCTTATACGTAGCTTGATATTTATGTAACAAAACATGTGTCTCGAAGGCTCAATCACGTTCGGAGCGTGGCGTAAGTTAGTTGTGACATACTATTTTTTGCAGTGTCGCAACAGGTTTGTGACAAAATATTTATTACGTTGCAAATACTGTTTGTCGCATTATACTCTTAGTACGCAAACTTTATGCGTTGTGCAGCAATAATACAACATGTTCAGTCGATGTCCATACAAATTGTAATATATTGCATGTGCCTCTCGGAACATAAATAAATTGTTGCCTTATGAATAAGTAACGTGTTATACCTTGCGACATGTATATTTTCGATTGTTTTGTGATAAGGAACAGACTGTTTTGTCGCTTGGGATGTTTAGAACATGGTTGTCTAACGTAATTTAGTGTTGCCTAGAAACGAAGACACATGTGATATTGTGTTGAATATGATTTTACTTTGTTTATTTATTAGGTCATTAACATCATAATTAATTTTAGATACTATTTAATCAATTTTTTAAAGCTACTGATAATCCAAACAAATTACATTACTTCATACTAAACAAGTCTGGTAAACACATTACATCTACATATATTTATCCTTGAGTCTGATTCAATGCAAAACAATTTGCTAAGTTATCAAAAACATAGATATTTTGCACAAGAGTTACACATTCTGCAAAACATGTTCAGCAGAGAACCATTAAGGATCAGCCTTAGAATTGCGTACTTCACTGCCATTTTAGTAGACGTCCGGCGGGCTTTCTCATTCGTAGCTTTCGCAGCTGGTTCATCAAAGTTAGACAGTCTCTTAGTCTTCAAAGGAGCCATCGATCGAGTACTCTGAAAAGAAGAAGAAAACATGAAGACGAAATGAGACATTTTCGTGATAGCTAGGCTTACCCCAGACCTGAAAGAAGACACATAAAATGAATACGAAATGGAAACACGAATTGAGACAACTAACCCTAGATCTAAAAATAAGCAAGGTAGAGATGGACTGTAGAGTGAAACGGTGAAATGGAGGGGTAGAGTTGAGCGGTGAAGTTGAGCGCGGTTCCGTGTAGAACCGAAATGGAGAAGAGTGAAGCGGTGTAGTGAGTGGTGTACTGTGTGATGCCCAATTTCAGTCCCTTACAATTTTTCGGCGAAAATTGTATCAGTCCCTCTCAATTTTCGGTGAAAACATTTGCGGTTCAATTTTTTGGGCTTCCCAATTACTCCCTCTCAATTTTTTGGACTAGAATTTTACAAGTGACACCCAATTTTAGTCCTTTTCAATTAGGTTCTCTCTCAAATTTAATTGTACTTGTTGACACTAACCCCAAATTATGTCAATTAAACTGTGTAAACCTATATACAAGTGACACCCAGTAATGATCTAAACAATTATTTAAATCTTGATAATACACAAATTATGTGTATACACAAATTATGTCAATATTAGGATGATTTACATGAAAGATATGATTTACATTAGCAAGATATGAATCCTAAAATGCAATATTAGGATGGTACACTAAGTTAAATGTACAATGATGATACACAATGGCGATACTTATGATTTACATTAGCAAGATCTTTCCTATTGATTTGTTTTTATTTTTGGATTCATCCTCACCTTCCTCATCATCTTCATCACCTTCTTCATAATTTGATGTTGATGTGTGGAATGGATGGGATTTAGATCGTTGGATTGTAGAGTTAGTGACACACGTATTTTTAACCCTTTATAGTTGTCGAAATATAAGTTTTAGGGGTCGAGTTATAGTCAAACAAATTTATAACTCGGAAGTCCGAGTATCGTTCCAAGAGAGTAAATCGCAGTACATGTACTAGCGAATCAGTGATATGTTTTATCTATTCGAATTAAAATGTGGTTTATGGGTTTTTGATTTATGAGTTCCTAAAGTGCAAATAACGAAACTAGATGGTTTGTAAAATACGAGAAAAACATTCCAAGATCATACTTCACCTATGT
>JAWWMW010090483.1:0-11817 GCA_035048345.1 Echeveria elegans
TCTGTATATTTGATTTTAGATATAATCAGATATTATTCTCCATAAATATCTCTGAATATCCAGCTGGCCAAAATACTGCTGATACTTCGAAGGCTCTCCTACATCGATGTAGTGGGTGATATGTCTCTGCGAGATCAATGTAAAGGGTCAAACCAATTTGCCATCTTATGCACCGAACTTCAAGGTGCTCTCACCCTGTCTTTTCCTTTTCATATTCAAAAGCTTCCTTGTATAAATTCCTAGCTTGTATACTCTTCTGATCATGAAATATAACAATACTTCATCTATTGTTCTTCATATTCTAATTACTTTCTACAACTACACTTGCTTGCTGTGGAACTACAGATGTCGATACAGGAACAATACAACTACTGCTTCTTAGAGGAGGAGGGGCCGCAGTAGAAGTACTACCTTCTTGGCCCACACCCAAGTGGTCTTGTAGCTGCTGCTGCAATTGAACCATCATGCTGCTACTGGAGGAGGAGGAGCCACCGCCAAGTTTCTTTCTCCGATATAGAGCATCTAGCTCGTTGAAATAAGGGCAGGTTTTGGCATCCTCCGGCCTTTTTTTGTTGCTTTCCTTCACCTTTTTGAAGTACTTGTTTATGTTCTCCCATTTCTCCTTGCATCTTTTGGAGCTTCTGTTGTATCCTATCCTCTGCATGCCTGCTGATATTTCTTCCCATAGAGGCCCCTTGGGTCCGGCCTCTTGGTACCGGTTATCTAGGTTGCTTCTCAGCTTGATCAGTGCAAGAACCTCAGCTTTTGGCCACCTTGAAGATGATGCTGCTCCCTCGAAGGCGCTGCTGCTAACTAACTCTTGTCCTGCCTGCGATGAGGGCGGTACTTGCTGTTCTGGGATGGCCATAATTACATCAGATGATGATACTGGTGGTGGCATCTGACTAATAATTTGTTGCTGTCGGATAACCAATTCAGTACTGCTTTGTGGCTGAATTGGTTGATGCTGCCTCGATTGCAAGGGTGCTGAGGCAGGGGTCAACGGAGCTGGTGCGACATGGTGAACAGAGGTACTAGACGTAGTAGTATAAAAAACAGGTTGAGGCTGCGGTTGAATGGTTTTTCCAGTAATCCTGTGAAGAAAAGAGACAATAGCTGCATCCCTTGAAGCAGCCATAGCTCGTTCCTGAGCGGCTAGTTGCTGCTCGCGGCTGAGTCCAGCGCCCTCGTGCTGCTTCCAAGCTTTTTCTTGCATCAACCTAGCTTGCTCTCTTTTCTCAGTAGTCTCCAGGAAGTTCTGCTGCATAGCCTCCTGCTTTTGCATCACCTGTTTCATCAGCCCCTCAAAGAAATCCATCATCCTGCCGCGCTTGCCTGCTTCCCAACTCCCTGACCCTGATGATGATCTTTTGCGCTTTGGATTTGATGAAGCAGGCCTTTCATCTAACTCTTCTTCTTCTTGATCTTCCTCGGACATCATACAATCATCATCAACTTCATCGTCCGAATCAGAAGATGCACTATCGGACGAGAATATAGTCCCAAGTGGCTGTGCTGCGGCAGAAGCAGGCAACTGTAGTGCTAAGGAGACATGACCTGAAGCAGTAGTGGAATACATGGTAAAAGGCTGCAACACTCCTCCGCTTCGCATAATGCCACCAGTAGACGATGTACCTAGATGAACAGGAGTAGCAAACTGTACCGGTGCTGCAACAGTAGTAGAGGTTGGGGGCCGGAAGCCATGACAACCTGCTGTTGGTGACTAGTAGCGGTAGAAACAGGAGGTGCTGGTAGCAGCAAGTTTGCAGCAGCTGCTGATTCAGTAGCAGTAGCAGGTGGTGGTTGAGGCTGCATGGCCTCGAGTTGGGTGAAAAAGCGGTAGGTTTTACCGTCCTGACGACCGGCTAGGCCCTCTTTAGTCCGCTTGTAGTACTTGTGAACGTTTTCAAATTTCTCCTTGCATTTTTTGGCACTACGGACTACATACCCCAGCTCACCTAGCTTTCTGCACCAATTATTTAATTACATAAAATAATATTAAAACATGAAAGATTCGCTCCGCAGCAGCAGCTGCTTTAAAGTGGATCAGTAATTTAGCTGAGAACACTAGTTGGCGTGAGATCGAGGGATTTAAAAAAAAAAATCTGAAACTGAAAGACATTAGCCCTAAAAAAAATGAAAAAAACAACTCCAGTAGATGAGCCAAAGGGCAGTCTGGGGTCCCAGACTAGTCCCGTCAATATCACACACATTAACGCAAAAGTAATCACATGTGACTATAAATATAAAGAATAAAAAAAATGAAGTAAACATTAATTGAATGACAAACTAGGAGATACGTGATGGAAATTAAACTCCTCGATGGATAATTCAAAAAGAAAAAGAAGAGTTTTTACTGCCTGCTGTGCTCTGCACTGATTGACAAAAAAAAAAAAAGTGGAAGAAGAAGCGGAATTGAATCGAACTGTACCCGGAAACCTCATCCCAAAGTGGACCCGGAAACCTCCGCCACAGAGCAGGCCCGACTTCACGACTCCAACGCAGTCCGACCCCGCCAAACACCCCAACATCGTCGCATCAGTGTCGTCGACGACCTCAACTGAACCCACCACGGAGCTCTGGCGGTCCACGAGAGCAAGACTTAAAGCCTCAGCGGACTCTGGCCCGGAGCAGACCCGACCACGATGCCATCGCAGTCTGAAACCCTCCTAATGCCCTAAAGCCGACGCAGTTTGTACGTCAGCGAGTTCAGCAGGAGCACCACGAACCACCGGAAGAAGAACGACAGCCGCATGACAATAGCAACTCTGGTGAGGCAAATGCATCACATATACACCAAAGAAACAAGAAATAAAAAACTCTCATAAGTATGAAACTTAGAGAAAATAACAACCTCATCATAAGACGAAGCATAGGGAGAAATACATGAGGAAAGAAAACACCTAAAGAAGCTCCTAGAGGCAGAGGAAGAAAGCCACCCTCCGTGGAGGACGGGACGGCGGCGTACAATTTTTCAAAGAAAGCGGCGTTTTTTAGTTGTTCTACTTTTGGATACGGGTCTTTATTTTCTACTATCATTTTTGGAATAACATATAAAATATACATAGGGCCAAATAAAATGCATAATGAAATTTTAAAGAGAAACGTAGCGATAATATATATATATATATATATATATATATATACTAGCGGTGATAAATATACATAGGGTCACGTGGTCGCTAATGTTATAATATATTTAAGAAAAATAAATAAAAAATAAAAAATAGTTGATAAAAAAATTAAAAAATTACCTTAGCGACCATGTGGTCTCTAATCAAATTTGGCGACCATCTGGACGCAAAAAATAGCGTCCAAGTCCTTTTAGCGACCAGTTGGAGCAAAATAGCGACCAGACTACGTGGTCGCTAATTTGTGGTAGCTAAATCGCCGGTTTGGTGTAGTGAGCAACCCGACTCCACCTGATCTACTCCACCAAAGCCCATTGGTTGAGTTGGACAAAAAAACTCCTCAAGGTCAAGGCTTCAAACCCTGCCAGACCCGCTTTCACCATATTTTCCTAATGAGAGTTTTTACTTTCCATTTAGGAGTCTTTCATTCCTCCCGCACTCAAGCGTGGAGGCTGTTTATTTTTCTTGTCTCTTTGGCGTGGAAGGTGTTGTTTATTCTTCTCATCCGGCAAGCCCTGAGGACGTTCTGCCTTATCTAAAAGGTTTTAGATATGAGGAGATTGCGTGGAGCTTGCGTGGAGATTGGGCCCGACAGATAAGGCAGAAAGTCAGAATAACCTGATGTAATTCATAAGTAGATCTGAACTTCACAGACGCATTCACAGACACATTGGTATATAAACAGAATAACCTGCCTCATATCTAAAAGCTACGCCAAAACAGATAAGGCAGAAGAACCCGACACTACCACCTCATCCGGCAAGCCCTGAGGACGTTCTGCACCACCACGAGGCCACCACCATAAGGACTTTCCAAGATTCACCACTAAACCAAGATGTGGCCCCATTTGTCGAATGACCTCGAAAGATGCCAACAGATCACCTTGACGCCCCATCAGCACGCCGTCGTCCAAGTACCAAGCGTTAAGTGATAAACGAGGGCAACTCTCCGCAATTTGCCGAATAAGAAGCTGCAAAGCGATGGCAAAAAGTAAAGGACCCAACGGATCACCTTGTTGCACCCCACAAGAACTATGAATAACCGACTCCCCAATAAAAAGCGTCGCCTCACACCCATAACAATACTCCACCCAAGAGCTCAGCGATGGAAAATGTTGACGCACTCCTTCTATAAAAGCTGTCCTGCTGACTAAATTGAAGGCGTTGGTAAGGTCCACTTTCAAAACCCCGATCTTCTCGTCCTCAGAAAGCTTCGCTACCAAATGATTCAAAGAATGAGTAATGGCTTCTGCTCCTCCTTTAACCCCAACACCAAACTGAAAAGGCAGTAAAAAAGATCTAGTTGCATCGCTAACAGCCCTCAAAGCCACCTTTGACGTCAGACGACGCCAGACCTCCCCTACAGCCACCGGTCTAACACCACCTCCCGACTTCGAGAGAGGAGTAATAGGCGCACTCATGAGCATCGGAGCCAAAGAAGAGGGCGCCCCCCCACTCAACAAAAGCCTGACATGCGTCGTGATAACTGACTGCACAAGAACTTCCTCCTCCCTATTAGCAACACCTTGAAGCATATCCAAAAATATCTGCGGTATCAGCCCATCCCGCCCCCCTGCAGACCCACTCAGAAATGATTGCAACGCACGCCACACATCCTCCCACAAAGGCACTAACGGAGCTGGGGGCGGCCCCGAGGGAACAGTCGGAGGCGGAGCATGCGGGTGCAAACGAGCGAGCTCATCCACCAACTCCTGAGAACGCGATAACACACTTCCACTAACTAAAGCATTAGCGGCATCCCAAGGCGTCAAAGTGTTGCCAGCTTCTTACAGCGCTTCACGTTAACCTTCCTTTGGTCTTCCGCCAATAAAACTGATGCAAGTCCTCTAAAAGTCTGAACACCCATCACATCCTGCCAAAGGCGACGCTGACTTCCCCCTCCTTCTTGCCAAACCGCTAATCGTTGGGCCACTACCATAGATAAAGAGAGGCCACCCCTCTCTTCCTTGCTAACTGCCCTAAGAACGGTCACCACGAAGATTTGCATAATTGCCCATCGGTTAAGATCAGTCGGAACCTCATTAACTGAAAAACCAAATCGAATTGAACCGATAGATGCACGTAGTGCTGGTTCGGTTTTTTTTTTGTTAAAAAAATGTTTTAAATCGAATTTACAATTTAATTAAAATGGAAATGCGTACCACAGTTCGTTCTGTGATTTTTTTAAATTGAGGGGTTAGGATTGTTGGATTTTTAACTCAACCAATCATTGTTCCGATTATCTCTGTCTGAACTTCCCCTGAAGGCAAGCAGTGCTTTTTTACATAAGTTTTTTTTTTACTCATCTCAATTTTTGTGTTGAGTTTTTAAGTTCAGCAATGGGACTTTTATTTTAGCAAGGCGTTCGAATTTTACTTTTATTTTATCGCGTCCTCTATCTTGGAACTTAAAGCTCATCTTTACCAATCACAGAAGTAACTCCTCCAACTGCGTAGTCAATATTATTTGTTCATTGAAAAAAATGGTAAGGTTAAGCATACTCATACACTCTGATTTCAGATCCATGCCAAAGAGAAGAAGGTCAGTCATTTTGAATGAGTTTTTTTTTTTAAAATATTGATTTGGTGAACGTTTGGTTGTGTGTGGAGAAAATGAAGCAAGTTGTGCAGAAGGCGACGAAGTTTAATGAAGTAATGCCGGAGGAAAGTGTTGTTGAACACATCCTTATGTTGTATTATTCTGCTTCACATGTAGCATACATATGTTCCGCAAATTTGTGACCAACTATGTACAAAGGAATATTTCTACATGTTTTAATATTTTCCTCTTATCATCATATTTTTGAGGCCTGATTTTTCCCCTTGCCTTTTTTGCCGTAAGTTGTCCAAGTCTAAGAACTACTACATTCGTTTCATATTTTTCTTTTCATTTTCTTTTTTGGTGTCCTAAATCAGTCTACTTACTCTCACAATGTTACCATTGATATCCTCTTTTCTTTTACGTACCCTCCAAATGATTATATATTCAAAGTCGAACTCAGCTTCATAATCACAAGTCGGACCAGGGCTGGAAAGTATTCAACCACAAAGTTAATTACGTACAGTTTATATTTGGTAAACGCAAAACGTAAAGAAGAAGTTAATTACTCATTGGATGTAAACCAGGAATACAAACATTCGAATGGATCTGAGACCAAATGAGGCTCTTCGGTTAAAGACAGTTAGGGACAACTCTCAAACAAGAGGAAAAAAAAGGTCTTGAAAACATGTCCGGTTTCGTCGCAACAAAGGCATCATCATATCATCATGTTTCGGTCTCTCATCTATTATTTGTTTTAACATGTTTGACACAAAAAAAAAAAACTACTCGTTGGTGTTGTGACGGTCCGATAGATTCAATTAGAACTCGGTAGGGAACGTCGGTTCGTTTGCCAATCGGACCGTTCGTACAATTGAATCGATCAAATCTGGTCAAAAACCGATCGAACCAGTTCATTCGGTTCAATTCAAGCAAACTTTTAGTAGGAATTGAACACTAGATTTATTAGGTTCATTATTTTGACCTTACCCCCCTTTTTTATTAGGATTTCTCAAAATAAAAGAGAATCAAAGTATACATCATGTATACAACACGAGAGTATAGCCCGAAATCAGGATCAATGACTGTTTATGACAAAAAAATGACCATCGATCAAGAGTCGCTCTTCATATATCCAATACACAAATTATAAATTAATAACAATAATAAAAGACTAAGAGTCATCTAACTACGACGCGCTAGATGCTCAAAATAAAAGACTCACTCTCTCCAAGAAATTTAACCGCAGATGAGGAAAAAATTATAACTGGGTTGCAAGTTATATGAGTAATTTAGAAAAGTTGTCAGTCATTCCAATTGCTCCAAATCGAAACACATCACGTTCCATCACATGCCAATCGTCGCAACCCATAGCCTCTCGTCGCCTTTTGTTTCCACCCAACTGAACCCGTCACCGCAACCCCTTCTTCAAACTCCACCAGACCGACCAGATCCCAAACCACCGCCAATTGAACTCGTCGCATCTCAATTGATATTCAAAAAAGATCTGCAGCCGTCTCAGAATCCGTAACCACGACGCGCTAGATCCTTTCTAGTCGCTTTGTTCAATTTTTATAATCGATACACATCATATATCCAGTTATTGTCCTAGTAGGGATAAGTTCATCGTTTTCTCTTTTAGCGACCGTGAGTCCCCTTTTTAGGTACAATGTGAATCGGGTTGACCTAATCCGAGTCTGGAATCGAATAAATGATTTCAGCTTCCCTTAATTTCGTTACTTCCTTTAACACAACCTCCACAAGTTTGGGATTAAGTCTTCTCAAAAATTCTCTAGATGGTTTAGCGTCATCAATTAAATGAATCCTATGCATGCATGCATCTGGGCTAATCCTTTGTAAATCATCTATATAGTGTCTATAACTTCTTTATGGGTACGCGTACGCAAAACATGCATAGTTTTGAGGTTTCATCGGGATTCAACGAAGTATTTATAATGACTGGTAGAGAATTATCCGAACTTTGAAATTCGTATTTCAGATTCGGTGGAAGAGGTTTCAATTCCAAACCGAATTCCTTACCATCACTTGAGTGGTCTTCAGTCGAGTCGTGCTCGGGCGATTCTTGATCGGGCATGGCATCCCTCCATGGCGTAGCAGGTTTCAAATCCCACCCTAGATGTGATACTCATTTGGTGTTTGCGGATGACCTCCTAAGGACATTTGAGATCAGTGGAAATGTTACTAGAGAAGTTTGAGGTTTTCTCTAGAACATCAGGTCTCAAAACTAACAGTAGGAAAAGTGAAGTGTATTTTGCTGGCATGAAGCAAGAAACAAACTTAGCATCATGAGAGTGAGCCAGTTGCGTGAAGGAGAACTACCCTTTCGATACCTGGGTATCGCGCTGAATGCCAAGAGACTTGCTATAGTGTAGTATCAGCCGCTGGTGGAGAAGACTGCTCAGCTAAGGTGGGAGATTGCAACTGATACGGAGTGTGCTATACTCGGTGCAACTTTATTGGTGTTAGATTTTTCTCATTCCGAAAAAAGTTATGAAATTAGTGGATGGGCTACGTAGGAAATACTTATGGTAAGGTAAGGCTGAGAGTCGAAAAACATTAGTTGCACGGGACTCGGTATGCAGACCGAAAGCTGGAGGTGGACTGAACCTGGTGCACTTGCCTTGATGATAACCTGTTATAAATACCTTAGAAAACTTAGAAAATTTCTGGGGACTCGTTGGGATTCAAAGGTACTGAAATATATTTAGCAATTAAGAGAGAAGGAGGAGGGTGTGTCTTTACTTCATCCGAACACTTCTATTTATAGTAAAATTCATCTGCATTATGTTTTATCTATTTTTTTATTTGTTGGAAGAATTGAACTCAAGACCTTTTTATAAGGCACTCCACCACCACCCTTGGTTGGCAATTTGAAATCTCAAGTGAATTGTAAAACATGGATCCAAATTTGAGAGCTGAAAAGAATTGGAGCATACAAATGATATCGTTTTGCCAACTAGCTAGAAGTTACATCATTTATGAACAGTTCGACAACAGAGTTATTTTTTATTGTTGGCAATAGGTATGAAATTACTAATTGCTGCAACAAGAGGATCGATAAACCACCAACTTATTTGTCACAAACTAGTATTTATCTGTTTGAACATATCACAAGCAAAATCATATGACTTCTTACTCAAAAAGCATCTACCAATTTTAAGGATAGTTAAACCCTGTGTCCAGCTTTAACCTAATCCCTGTGCTTATTTCGCTTCTCCTTTTTCTTCTTCTTGTCCTTAAACTTCTCTTTCAGCTTATGCTTCTTGGAATGTTTACTTGACCTTTTCAAGCTTGACTTATCTGATTTTGTGCTTTTTTCATCCTTGAAAACTATTTCCTTACTGGTGATAAAATGAGAAGGCTTTTCAGGGCCAAGAATTCGTGATTCCCATCTCTCTCTGAATTTAGTCTCAGAGCTAGTTAAAGATAGATCTGCGTCTGGGTCTGTCGATGATGGCAGATAAGGGCCTGGTTCATCCATCCTTGATCCTATTGCGCCTCTTCCTCGCTTTGCTCTGTCATTAACAAATAAAAATAATATGAAAACAGTCGATCATGTAAGTCAAGGTAATCCGTCATCATTGGTGATACGAAAGACTTGCATACCTCACGCGCAGGAACTCTTCGAGCTCTTCATCTTTCAAACCTATGTCATCTCTTGGAGACAAATCCTCGTGCGTCTTTCTGCTAGTAAAGCATGAATTACAGTCACTGTTTTCTTCCAAATACCTTCTGGGATTAGAGTGAGTTCTCTCAATCTGTCCCTCGCTTTGAGTTCTCTTTTTAAATCGTTCTTCTAACTCTTTTTCTTTCTGCCTTACCCGCCACATCTCATTTATCTCCACAGCTCGATTAGCTACAGCAATTAAAATGGAAATACAAAAACTCTTAGCTAAACAGAAATACCAATACCCAAATAGCTAGCACAATTAAGAGCAATATGTCAAACAATATCATACAATCATGCTTGTTATCCGACACTGGTGACTACCAGCAGACAAAATTAATCTCAGATATAAACCACAACCCCACGACACCACAAACTAATGCGACAAACCCCAACATAATCAACTTTTTTCCTGCCCCACCCACCACATCTCATTTACCTCCACGGCTCGACTGGCTAAGACAATGAAACTGAAATACGGAAAATGCTTCTCTAAACAAAAATACCACGAGAAAAAACAGCCGGCACAATCAACTGGGACACGATTAACTCTAAAAATACCATAACCAGACACCAGGCCAACATTACATTAATGCAAACTCAACTACTTACGAATCTAAACCTAACCATTAAAAATCGATGTGACAACGTCAACGTCAAGACTAAAGAACAAGTACCATGTAATGAAAAACTGGAAAAAGAATATACTAAATCGGAAAAGGGTCAACCTTGTTGAACCCCAAGAACAGTTGCCGTCAGAAATCTCGAATTGGGCCGACACCTTGCTTTAGGATCACGAAGATAAGCACTCAATCCCTCCTTATCCGCCTGACGCCTCAACTCAGCAGCCTCCCTCATCAGAATCACCGCGATCCGATTCTCCGTTTCCAAATCCATCTTCACCCTACTTCAAAAAAAAATACCCCTTTCAATCAATCGAAATCATAGTCGATAATTTCAACTTGAAATTCCTAATTAAACAAATCGATTCAGTTTAAAAGCTGCCCAGATTTAAAGAAAAAAGAATTATATAACCTTAATCTGATCAACAAATCGATCTCTGATCGGATGAAACCGGCGCGGAAAATCCTTAATTGAATCGAACTGGGGAGCGAATCAGAACCCTAATTTTTGTATGATCCGATGAGAGAGAATAGCAGTTTCCAGCTTCCAGTGGTCCCATCTTTTGAGTTATCGAATTGGGCTTCAAAAGGACACCAACAATATCAGCCCAATAACAACCGCTAGAGGCATAAGAGGCATGTGAAGTGACATTAATGCCCCTCCTCACGATCTTATAGTCTACTACTCTACTTGACATCTTCTAACGGCTAGTAACAGCAGCGTTCTATAATTCAAATTTGAAAGGACAAAAAAAGACACACAACAACGTTAAACAAATGCAGAGCAGATCGTGATCGTGATCGTCATTCTCTTCGTTCCACCGAGACGCCTCTTGTGTCTCTCATCGGATCCACTACTCTTCAGTCTTCAGAAAGGTGAAAGCTCGCACCTTTAGAGACTACGCACAGTCGCTGATGGAGGATTTAGCTTCATTGCCGGAAATGGATGGTCCGTACGACACCAGTGCCGATGCATTCTACGAGGAGATCGAGGCGCCCAAATTTGCTGACCTCACTGACAAAGACTCAATTCGCGTTGACGATCGATGCTGGTTCTGCTCGCGTGTAGGTATGGATTTAAGATTTATTTGGAGTTTCTAAATTTTAGGGCTTTTGTTGATTTAGGGTTTTAGTTATATCTAGAATCGATTGATTTTGTTGGTGTTGGTTTTTGACCGGATGTGATCAAAAGCATGATGAGGAATTGGACTCTGAAGAAGTGTACAGGAATTTCGTCCTTCGGGTTCCAATTTCAAATTTGGTTCAATTTTTGATTGATTTGTATGTTAAGATTTGTAGCTTTGGTGCTGTGATCAGGTCATGGCAGCTAGAAGTCCTAATGTGAGGCTGCAAAAGGCTTTCAGCCGACGATGCGGTACAATGTGAGAATCAAATTCAATTCCAAGACGCTAATTAGCTGGCAATGTAATTGTTTTGGATGATTTGGTTAGAATGGGATGACTGAGTTTTGAAATTGACTTAGGACAAAGCCTACATGTCCGCAGTCGGCTCCTCCCAAGTCCACCAGGCCGCCGGTGTTGCGCCTTGCTATGGTATCGTCATCCATGGCTACGCGGATAGATTGTTTGGAATTGAAATGCAACGAGCAAGGAACTAAGGCTAGCACAACACCAAATGCAAAGGTTAAAGTTGTGGGAGCTAAGTGTATGACCACTCCTAGGAATAAGAATCCTGAGCCGAAACAAGACGGGTTTTGCAGTGTTCAGAATCCAAAAAGAGGAGAAGGATGTGTTGGAGAGCTTAATAGTAGAGTGGCCAAGGCTTTGGTTTTCCATTCCCCGAAGAAGGCAGTGAAATTGAAAGCTTCATTGGAACTT
>JAWWMW010090520.1:0-11815 GCA_035048345.1 Echeveria elegans
TCCGACACTAGGTCACCCTAGTTACTTACAAATATTTTGACTTGCGATAAAATACCCGCTATATTACAGCTCGTCAACGAGACAATTCGCGAATGTGTATGGCTGAAGTCCATGACACAACATATCAGGACCACAAGCGGCCTCTGGTCAGTAAATGAGCAATCAATATCTTTGAAGATAGCGCTGTTTGCATTACTCAAATGAAGGAAGGATTCATCAAAAGCGATAAAATAAAACACATCCACCCAAAGTTCTTTTCGTATACTCAAGAATTGGAAAAGGACGGGATAATCAACATACAATATGTCCGTTCTAACAAAAATTCAGCAGACCACTTTACTAAGGCTCTTCCCGCTTTCACATTCAAAAAGCATGTCCAAAACATTGAAATGCGAAAGCTGCAGAATTTATGATCACTCATCAGTGTCAAGATGAGGGGAAGCTTTGCAGGGCTGCACTTTTTTTCCTTACTGGTTATTATCCCACCGGATTTTCCCAAGTAAGGTTTTTAATGAGGCAATATAAACACGCACAAAGCATTCTAAAAGGGGAAGTGTTATAATAGTCAATTTAGGATACTAGTGAGTAGTCAATTGAAGGATGCTAGTGGGTCTCACTTATGTAAGAAAGTGAGCCTAATATGAAAGAAAATATTGTAAAATGCCGTGTAAGTTTTACTATAAATAGAGGGTTAGGGTGAAGGGAAAATATGCCTCTCCTCATTCTCTCTAGATTCTAAATATATTTCAGTCCCTTTGAGTCCTAACGAGTCTCCATAAGTTCCCAAGTGTTCTTAAGGTATTTATAACACTTTTGATGTTTTTTTACAAATGGTAAGAATACTTTTATTTGAGTGGAAAATTACGAGAAATATATGACATAAGGGTCCGTGTTTTCATTATAATTTTTTTTGATGGGTGAGTACATATAATACAAGAACATTTTAATATATCTAGTACATAATCATAATTTAAAGCATTGACTTTGAATTGACGGCTCCATCAAGATCAAATCAACTCTAATAGAGGAGAATTAGAAAAACTCTAGTATGAGAAATATGGTGTAGTAAAGGCTCTAACCCCTAACCTTGAGGATCGATGACCGAGTCCTCATTCATTATTTTTTTATGTATCAACCACATTTACCATATTTTTCAGGCTTTGTTTGATAAGTGACGAAATGAAGAGTTGGGAAACAATTTGAAAGAAAAGTGGAAGGGTGTGTTTGATTATTTAATAAAAGTGACAACAAATCAAAGAAATCAATACAAATATTTTGATTAATGAGAAACTAATCATTTCTAATTTCACTTTCATTTTTGGGTTAAATGTTCCTACAGTAAAATGGAGGGTAACCACATCCCTCTGAAAATCATTTTTTTTAAGCATATTCAACCAAAAAATGAGAGAAAACGTCACCAAAAAGAGCATGTAAATTATGACTAAATACTTAAAGATATACAATTCTTGGGTTGCCTCCCAAGAAGTGCACTTATTTTTGTCCTTTCTTACCCAATGATTAACTCTATAAATTTTTGTCCAACATCTTCTTACTTTCTCCATTCCATTGCCTTAAATACTTCTTTATAAATCTCATCATGACTTGCAACCGAATGGGGAATGATTCTTCAATGGAATTTGCATTTCAACCTCTTCCTCTTCATGTGAATCCCACACTTTGTTATTGATCAGTGCTTTCACAATTATGTAATTCTGCAAATGATGTGAAATGACTATATTATATAGGTAGTAAATTAGAGATGCAAGTTCTAACAGTGCTTCGTTCGATGATTATATCTCGTCTTGGACACGTCAAATATTTTGTAGGAGCGCCAAAGTCTTCAACACATGTATGTCGCTAGTTACAGTGCGTCACCATCACATATTCGAAAAAAATAACATTTATTGTCGTCATCAAACATCGTTAAAAGAAAATTCGGTGGGTTTAGGATATAACTCTGTAGAGACGCTCTTAAGTGCAAGTACTACCATGGTGACACATGACAACTGCTTTTGATTTAGTTCCATGAGTAGGCTAACTATGTCTTCGAGGGGTGGTTTCGAATTGTACTCAGGGGCGAATCCAGAAATTTAAATATAGTAGGCTATTTTTTTTAAAAATTAAGAAAGAAAATCGGTCATCTTCATAACCTCATGTATAAGAATCAAACAATAGACAAATTTGTAGTTTGTCATAGAGTCACTAATTGCTCTTGCTTCTCCTCGAACCTTGTCTGTTAAGTCATTCTCATACAAATTCTCAATGCTTGGGTAACTTCAAACAATTTAATTAGACTTGAAAAAGAACGAAAATGTGAACCTGACGAGTGGCTCCAGCTCGTTGCAAGTACAAGCTTCATTCTGTCTATACCCATCAAGTCTGTTGCAATACCATCTACACTAATAATAGAGTAGTATCCACAACACACATATAGCGACAAGATTTTTTTCATCGCTAAATCATTAAATCTAAACCCATGTTAGGACTTAGGACTAATGAGAACATGTTTTATCTTGTAGGTTGCTGCAATGCTGCTTGCTGAGTTGCTGCACTTCAACAGACTTCAAGTCTTCAAGTGGGAGTTTGGACAGCTTCAACCTTCAAGCCTTCCAAGCAATGTTATGAAAACCGAACCGATGATCGACTCGATAAGGTCATGGGGTCACGGGGTCATAGGTTCAACTGGGTCGAACGGGGGATCGATGCATGAGTCGACTCGAAATTTTAAATATATTTAAATAATTATAATACATTTTTGTATACACATATATCTAACACAAATAACATAAATTAAATATATATTGCTCATCAAAAATAACAATTCTAATTTTCTTATTCATTGCACCAAATCAAATTTGAACATGTTAAAAAATATACATACTTTTAATTATTTTTCAGACATTATGTGGAATGTTATGTTTAGAATGTGTGCTGCTTCGATTTCTGATGGATGTTGAATGCATTTTATCAACCTTTCAATTTCGTGTAACTTAAAAATATTTATATATTTTAATATTTAAATAATTATAATATATTTTTGTGTACATATATTTAACAAAATAACAAAAATTAAATGCCAGAGTGTAATAATTGTAAATTGATTTAAACATGTTCAAGTTTTGACAATGTATATTCATAAGTCTAAGTTATAAGACAAGATAATTAAATAGCTTAGTTGGTTAGGGAGTGAGTAAAGAAGGGGGTGGGCCAAGGTTTGGCAAATGCAACATAAATTTTTTTGGCTCGAGTTTGACCAAGCCAGACCGGTTCAACCGGTTTTATTCAAAACTGGCCGGTTGAACCCGGATTTGGCCGAGTTTGATCGGTTCAATAGCTGAATCAAACCGATAAACCAACTGGTTTTCGGTCGAACCGGTTGAACCGACCGGTTCGATCCGAGTTTTACAACTATGCTTCCAAGTGTTGTTGTGTTGTTTTATTTTCTGTTTAGAAAAGTGAAGACTGTAGTACTAGTGTTGTTTTTACCTCAACACAAGACTGAATTTGTTGTTGCACTGTTTAGATCATTTGAACTTTGTAGACTATACAAGACATATTATGTAGTGTTGCCTTGCTGATTTTTGAATTCGGTTAATCGGTAAATTTACGATTTTGTCGATTTTATCGTTTTATCAAAATATCGGTAAAATGGTAATTTTGGTTCGATAATCGTTATAAAAATTGAAAGTCAGTAAAATTTCGATAAAGTTTTCGGTAAAACGATAAATCGGAAAAATCAAAATTTACCGATGCACACTCCTATATCCTATAAGTTTTGAGCCTTTAAGTGAAGTATAATTATATTACTATAACTTTTCACGATATTATAATTATATTACTATAACTTTTCACGATATTAAACTAGCATTCTCGCATTTATATACCTCTAACACAAATCGAGCTAGTGTTTGGGTAAATTGGTAATAAGGATTTTGATAATTCAAAAAGTGGCAACTCTATTTTTATATTATTAATTTTCATACGAGACTAATATCACACTCGATATATGTGATTAAAATTATAAAAACAATTTCAGTATTGTATTTGGTAAAAGAAGAAAGCTAATTATACTCACATGTGCACAAGCAATATCTAAGCCAAAATTAATGTATATATTATATTCATGTATTATCAATACAACTTTTGTAATTACACAGAGGTTTGACCCTTCATAAATCTTAAATTTGAGACCCGTTCGACCCAAAATCAAAACGACATCAAACACTTTGATGCCAGCTAATCTATCTAATTTACTTAACAAAATTTTCGGTTGTTGTGGTAAATATATCACTTCATTTCAGTCTCCAAATCTTTGAAGGCGGGATTCGTCACTGTCTAACAGCAATGACAATCATAAAATTTTAAAGATTACGTGTAGATCCCGCCAAATAAGTAATTAAAATAGTTTTACCCTGCTTGGCCAATGTTACTAACTCCATCCATTTTAATTAATTGTACACCTGCTTTTGACCGTCAAAACGGTGTATTTATCAACTATAAATAATTTATATTTCCTTTTATTCTAGAGACCATTAAATTAGAGTTTCATAACCAACTCAAGTGTAATTTATCAACATTACATGACTGTATAATTTAAATAAAATGACTTCGATTATTTATTTATAGATCAATAGCTCATATATTGGATTATCTGCTCTTCTTGTAGAGTGAAAACTGTAAAAGATTATTTTGAGCTACTCCATAACTTAAAGATTAATAAGGTGGATATCAAACTTATATACGCGCGCACACACACACACTTGCTTAAGGTGCCCTAAAGATTTCATCAAAGGGTTAAATTACATCTCTAGAGTATTCTACATTGTATATATCACTAATAATATCTACAGTATCTGTAAATACTTGAATTTTCAATTTAGAAATCTGTAATACATTTTATCCTCATTTTTAAGCTTCTTAGAAAATTGATATTGCCTTAATTCTGATGGTTTCTGGGGTACAACATGTATTTACACACATTTATACTAGATAAAATTAAACAAAATTTGACCATCAGATATTTGTCTAAAAAATAGGTGTATATTTCAGGACAGGTGGAGAAATGGATGTTGGTTGTCGCTTCACTCCATATTCAACAATTACACGAGAAAAAAAGCTCTAAAAGTTTTCAACACTTTGATTCTTATTTCAACTGAAATTTATGCAAGACACCATTAAGATTAAAGTGAAAACATTTAACCAACATTGTAAAACAGAAAGTTAATCTCTTTTTCCGAAGTTCGTAAATTACTGAATATCATGTGCGAGAAAAAAGATGGGTGAGAAATTTTACGCTCTATTTGGATGCGAGAAAAATTAAATTTTAAAAAATAATTTTTTTCATAGTAAAAAATTAAATTTTTTAGCATTTACTTTTAATTTTTTTCATTACGACCAAATGAACATTAGTTAAAGAAGTTGATGGTTTGTATTTTCTGACTATGTATTATGTCATATAGAAGTTGATGCAGAAGTCAATGACGGAGCCAAGATTTTTGTTCAATGGGTCAAACTATATTAGTAAGCGTCCCTTCAAATCTTGTTACTAATAAACTTAAATATAAGAAAATAATACGTATACGTATGATATATGACAAGGCCATGCTTTTTGATTACCAACTTCTTACCATTTTGTTGTATTAAATTATATTAATTAGAGAGAGAAAATTAGTATTGCTAACGTAATAACTTAATAGCGTGTAGGGTTTTTTAAGATCGGCCAACTCAGTAAAATTAAAGGGCCAATCAAATTCAATTATTCTACAAATAAGACATTGTTCAAAATTTATTTTTTAACATCAAATTTATCAGACTTAATTTTATGAGAATAGTGTTGGGTTCTTGCAATCAACGGGGTCTTATTTATGGGCCATTTACCAAAATTAGTTGTTTAGTGATATTTATGAACATTCGTCCGTGGCAGGAGCTTTTCATAGCGATCGGCCCACTTTATAAATAGATTTTGAACATAATTTTGAGTTTGGTTTTGAACTTGGTTTTGAATTTCGTTTTAGTTAATTTAGTGTTTTAAAAAAAATCTCAAACTCAAACACAAAACTTTTGTTGTTTATAAACTTTTGTTGTTTATAACCAAAATGGTCAAACCAAAACTCAAACCTCACCACTTCTACTCTGACCGACTAGCACAACTTCCGACCGCCCACCACCACAACTTCCGACCGACCATCACAACTTCCGATCGGCCACCACAACTTCCGATCGGTCACCATCACAACTTCCGACAATGTTGGCGGCGATGGTGGTGTGGTGGTGGTGGCGGCATTGGTGGTGCCGGTGGTGGTGGCGGTGGAGGAGGTGGTGTGGTGTGGTGGTGGTGGTGTGGTGGTGGGGGCGGTGGTGGTGGCGGTGGTGGAGGTGGTGGTGTGGTGGTGGGGGCGGTGGTGGAGGTGTGGTGGTGGTGGTGGGGGCGGTGGTGATGGTGGTGTGGTGGTGGAGGTGGTGCTGGTGGCGGTGGCGGTGGCAGCAGCGGCGGTGGTGGTGGCAGCGGTGGTGGTGTTATTATGGTTTGGTTGGTTGGGGTGAATAATGGATGTTGTTTGTGTTGTTGTGATTTTGAAAAAAAAATTCAAACCCACCATTTGAGGAAAGTTTGAGATTTGAGTTTGGTTTTGATTTTTTTTAAAATACAAAACTAACTTAAAACAAGTTCAAAACCAAATTCAAAACCAACTTCAAAACTTATTTATAAAGTGGGTTTGATTGTTGGGCTTTTTGGGCCATCTTATTTATTTAGGGTTTTACGTCGTTTAGGATTCTGCTATTTTATACTAGAGGTGAGTCCGTCGTCCCGACGGAATCAGGCATGAACATACATTCTTATCTATATATCTGTTCGATTCTCCTTATTGTTTCCAACATTTTCCACTATAATTTTATTTTTTTTAATTTTAAATCATTCGATTTCCCTTAAATTTTCCATGTATTCCGTTCAATTTTAAATTTTAAAAATTTAATTTGTACATATGAATTTGTAAAATTTTAAATTTTTGTCTTCTTCTTTTTTGTCTTGTTTGTCTTATTCTTCTTTTGTCTTATTCTCCTACTATTTTTAGCAACAAAAATGAGTTTTTAGCGACGAAAATTTCCGTCGCCAAATGTGTGGTGGTGGACAATGAATTTTATTATATATATACTAGCGCACCGCCCGTCGTCCCGACGGATATGCGTCGTCCCAATTTTTAATAGGCCGGATCCGTGTGTTGTTTGTAAATTTAAACTTTTTATTTTTTATTTTACTTTTATTTTACTTTAATTTTACTTTATTTTTTAATTTTTATTATTAATGGGCCGGGCCCGTGGGTTTGATGAAGGATGGGAGATGATGGATTGACCCAATGTTTGGTTCGGACAACACCAACAAAAATATCGTTGTTAAATGAGGTTGCTTTCGTCACTTTCAATTCCTATTCTGTTATATATTAGATATATAAGAAAGTTTTTCTTATTCTTGTACGTTAACTTTGGTTCAATAAAACAATTAATTTTTTTTCTATTTTTTCTTGTGGATTCCAGTTTTATCGACATGTGGATTCCCCTAAACCTAGTAGATTCTAGGGTTCTTATCTAACATTTCGCGTGGGCATGTCTCTTATTGTTTTTCGTTGCGTCAGTTGGTAATGGATGCAAGTTTTTATTTGGTTTTTATAAATGATTTTTTATATGTCTGATGATAATTAGATCAGGTTTTTCCTGATTTTTTACCATTGATTTTTATCACATCAATCGTTAATCAAAATAGGCTTTTTCCTAGCTTTTTATCATTGATTTATCATGAGAGATCAACTAATCACCAAGACACGGTTCAGCAGAATGACATGGGCTGTTACAGCTTTGACATATCAGATTGAAGCGTTTATTACTACTCTGAGAGCTGTAGAGATTCCGTAATTTATGGAACCATGGGAGTTGAGGAATTTTTGAATTGGCGTGCTAAAGTTGATAATTAATTACTTCAAAGTTATGAAGGTTCGGATAGATAAAGAGCCCAAAGTGTTGGCAATTTGATTAAAAATATTGTTGTTATATGATGAGATAAAATTATTACTCAATGACACTGGTAGCGTGAGAAACATTTCAAAACTTGGATGTTTATGAAGCAGCTGATCGATAGATTCGTACCAGATGGTTTTCAGCAAAGTATGTACAAGTTCTTTATTTTTTTTTTTTGATAAATTAACAAGAAGTCCGGACAAACTATCGGAGGACTAGATTCCTATCCTTAAAGAGCCAAGGACAAGCATCCAGATGCTGCCAAAATCAGCCGGGAAGACGCTACCACAGAAGCAACGCTATCGGCAAGAGCATTTGCCTCACGACGAATCACGCGCAATTTCCATAACTTCATTCTGACAAGTAACGACCAACATCTCAAACTAATATCAGTACTATCCGACGGCTTATGGTAAGAACCATATAGTAGCTGGATTGCAGTTGTCGGGTCAGTCTCAAAGATCACACGGTCCAGACCTTTTGAAACGGCTAACTTAAAAGATAAGCTAAGACCAAGAAGCTCAGCTACCGCGATCGAAGAGCATTTATCAACAAAATCAGTAAATATCCCTATTATAATTCCATTTGTGTCTCGACACACGGCTGCTAATGACGTTGTTCCATTCTCTTCAGAAAAAGATTCATCACTATTAATCTTGAAGAAACCATTAGGTGGTTTTTGCCATAGAAAAAGAGGGTCCTGATCAAAAACGTTTCTTATACTCGGGGTTTCAGTATAATTGTTTTAAAGACTGAAACTCTTCCGAACCAAAGTATCCAGACCCTGCAGTGCCTCACCCCAAAGAGTTTTGTTTCGACTATGCCAAATCAACCATAAAGATATAATGAGGAGACCAAACTGGTTAATCGTAATCTTCCTAAACATGTCGTAGACTCAATCTGTCATACATACATAATCTCATTTGGCAAGGATTAGATCAATTCCAAGTTTGTTCAGCACTTCGCTTGACCACCGGCATAAAATAAAAACATGGACTTCTGTTTCATTTTTACAACCACAAAAGACGCATTCATGATCACCCAAGACATTGCGCTTCAGCAAGTTTTGCTCCGTTGGCAGCGCTCCGTGAAAGAGCCTCCAAACAAAAATCTTAACTTTTGAAGGAACCGGGATGCGCCACAGACTTCTCCAAAAAGACCTGATAGGAGCTGGATCTGATTGCTGCCCAGAAGACATGGAATCTGAATTAGATAATGCACAACTCAAGTTATAAGCATCTTTAACCGAAAAACAATTTGAGTTTTGTTTCCACTTGAACGTATTATCAGTTTCATCAAAAATAGAACCATTCACCACAATATGCCTCACTGCCAGAATACTTCTCCAAATTTTAGATGGTCTAGAACCCAAAGGTAGCATTAGCAAATAAACTGTTCATCATGATTAAACTCCACTAACCCACCACTACAGTTTCCATCATACAGCTCCTCCGTCATCCGTTATCCTTCACTAAGGATAACCTCATATTATGTCCTCATATATTGCATTATTGCTTTTGAAAAATCATGTGTTGCATAACCCAAATCAGAAGAACTCCCTTGCATATTCACATCAGCTGTCATGCAGCTGCTTTCATGGACCGTACAGTGAACGCGCCCTCCAGCCCCACTAGTCACTATCGCCTCCAGAGTTTCATCAAGCGGATCAGTTTGCATTGCTCTTTCTTGAGCAATTTGGAATACTGGCGGGGACATCTGTAGAACACCTGAATCTTTTAACCAGAACCCATATTTTAACAAACCTTCATCATCTCGCATTGGATTCAGACGAAGACACGCTCCAGTCTCATGAATAAACATGCCACACTTGAAGCATATTTTTGGTAGTCTAGGATAACGGACATGCACTCTGAATGGTTCTTTCCCCGGAGGCCTGACCAAAAAACTTGGCACAATTGGACTATTAATATCCATCTCTACTAATATTTTAGCATAAGAAGCCGTAGCCACCTCAGTTGGCTGAGACCCAGGTAAGGATGTCGCGTCCAGGAAATTTCCAACTGTTTTAGATAGCTTCTCCAACATTTCCTTCGTTAGGTAGTTCAAAGGTAAATTATACAGGTGCACCCACATACAAAAAGTATGGATTCGGATGTTGCTCAGCGGAGTGCCATCTTCATAGTTAGCCACCAGAAGAATCCAATCCTCAAAAACCCAAGGATCATTCCTCAAGATCTTCCCCTTTGTCGACTCGGAATTGAATTTTGCAATCATAGCGTTTGTTCCAATCTCTGCATAGAAAACCCCACTGAACCCCATAACCTTTTAAGAACCTTCATAAGACCATCTCTCTTGTATTTTTCTGGCGCACATACCCTTACTACAAGCCGCAGTCCAAACGTATCTTCCACTAGGAGCAAATCCTCCTCTATTAAGTCTAAAACTCTCTCGCTTGCCATCACAGTTGTTAATCTATCAACTGTTTCAACATGATGAGTCATACCTTATACACCACTTGAAAACCCTTTCTCACGAAAATCCGTCAAAACCACTGACATAAAATACTCAACAAATAACAACGCACGACGTATTAATTTCTAAAAAACGCCCCTTCCACTAATACTAGGAACCTAGTTTTAGAGGAGAGAGAGAAAACTGTATAATTTAACGAAACGGGTTGGGGAATGATGCGGCGGCGGTCGTACGGTCCATATTCCCAACACTGATGGGTATGGTGGGGTTGTGTCCCACAGTAAGATATGAACACAAGCAATCACCTTTCTTTACGATGGTTGTGACGTGAGCGTGATGACAAAAGCTCGGATTTTTCTGTTTTGTCTTTCAACCAGATCTTCCCCATCATCAGCATCTTCTATAAGATTAATACCTACTAGTCTACTTTCCTCCCTTCTTCTTTTAAAAAATATTTATATATAAAATAAAATACTGTGAAAAAGATCGCTACTTTATTTTGTATTCCTTTCACTCTGAATCTAGCCTCCACCCCACCCACATCCACGACTGGGTTTTCTCTCTCTCTTTCGATCCGTAGATTCATGCTTTTTGTAAAAGATGGAATCTTTTTGCGGCGGGAGGTGGTTTTGATAGTAGTACTCAAAAATCTTTTTGCGGCGAACACCCAACTGGGTTGATTCATTTCTGGGTTAGTTAGGATTGATTTACGTGAAGAAGTATGGTGAGGAAACATGGGTGGGAGCTACCGGCTCATACTCGTCAGGTAATTTTTGAGTTTTTGTTGTTGTTATGTCGATAGATGATTGTGAAATTAGGGTTTTTGATTTTGGGGTAGATGTGGATGTTAGTGTGTTCGTGATATTAGAGATTTGAGGAAATGTTGTTATTTCCGGATCTTTTATCGAGTTTAGGAAAAATAGGTCGTGGCTCGCTGAGGTTTAATGTGAAATGGACAGCATTTTTTTTACTTGAGAACATGTTGGAGATGCGAACAGGTCAGGGAATGAGCTGTTGCCTTTATTCTGAGACCATTTGCCAGTTTTGTTGATGTGCCTATAATGGATCAAATGCCCATTTTATTTCTGCACTGGATGAGTTGCCCATATTGAAAATTATGGCTTTGTTTTTTTGAAATTTTAGTTGCATCCAGTTCAATTCTGAGTGTCGCCAAATGTGATTCCATGTTCTGATGTTACATCCAGTTCAATGATGTACCAATGCGGAGTTTTTGTCACCTAAGTTAGTTAGATTTTGTTAAAGCTGAGATATGTGTAATGTTCTTTGCAGGTTGTGGCAATCACAGTGTTTTGTTTGTTGGTGATTTCATTCTATGCTTTCTTTGCCCCTTTTCTTGGAGGCCGCATTTGGG
>JAWWMW010090540.1:0-11814 GCA_035048345.1 Echeveria elegans
GAGATTTATACATATGCTTTTGATTCTGAGCCTCAAACGACTCTAGAGTATCAACTCGTATATATATTGACAATGTCCGAGATGATATAAGATTTGCAAATTTGACGGATCTTGGGGCTCTAGCTAGAGTAATGGTGGACACGATAAAACATCTTGCATATCCATTGATATTTCGACTCTTGAAGCTAGTTTTGACATTGCCCGTAGCTACTGCAACCGCTGAAAGATGTTTCTCATCGATGAAAATTTTGAAGACTACATTGCGCAACCATATGTCGGATTATTTTTTACGGGACTGTCCTACATTGAAAAGGATGTATTTTGTACGGTAACCAATGAAGATGTAATGAAACACTTTATGAAAATGAAATATATTTTTTTCTTCTATAGCTTTAATAATGCCCCCAATGAGTCAAATTCCTGGATTCGCCCCTGACCACCACTCCACCTCCACCTTCCTCCAACGCCCCCTCCTCCTCCACCTCCTACTCCAGAGGTGGTGGTGAAGGTGGAGGAGGAGGTGGTGGAGGGGGACAAGGAAGGGGGTGGTGGCGGAGGAAGAGGATGTGGTGGAGTGGTGGAGGAGGATGAGGGGTCAGTTTTTAATTTTTTTTTCTTCAGTCGGACCCCTATTATTTTTAAAATTACGATTAAGGGTCGATTATCGTTAATTGTGATGGATGGTGTCGAATCGTTAGTGGTGAAAACATACAGGTGTCTAAGTGTGAAAAAATGGATAAGTGTCATCTGAAAAGGTGTTCTATATACGAATCTTTTTCTGTAATTAATCTTAAAAACAAGAGAGAGTTTGTTGTTGTTGTCAACTAGGTACATGTCTCTGCTATGATTGGATATGGCTTTACTAGAGGAGTGATTGATGGAAAGTCATGAATAGCACTGGAATCTTGAGATCCACTTTAAAATATAATATATAGCATTCTGAATGGATTAGATTGTGT
Organism: Echeveria elegans; assembly: GCA_035048345.1. NCBI lineage: Eukaryota > Viridiplantae > Streptophyta > Magnoliopsida > Saxifragales > Crassulaceae > Echeveria > Echeveria elegans. Next base: position 960 of record JAWWMW010090540.1, read on the forward strand.
TAAATCACTCTGCATATTTAACTAAATGTATATTAGTGGATACACATTAAATGTACATTTATTTGAATGAATTGTGCAATCAGTCTCAAGGGATCACTCTGATACTTTGTTGGTATGACAGAATGTGTCTCAGTTGCACTTGTAACACTAGTTGTAGGCCGTGTTTTAACTAAAGCTTTAAACACAATGTAAAAATAGCACAATATTTGTTAACTCACTTCGATAATCAGCCTACTGTGGACAGTCTAGCTCAATAGTGTTCTTTTATTGACTTCTTAGAACTTGTACAGGGATCTTTTATGCTTATCATATCAACCTTTACACGATTCACTCAACTCATAAGTTCGCTACCTATACTACCAAATTCCAGCAGTATAGCTAGTCTGCTCAAGCGCTTAAAACTTTCTCAACTGATCTCATTCAGTCAACTAGTTGGTCTCTCAACTAGGAACGATCTCGCGCACAACTGATCTCCTTCAGTTGTCTAGTTGCCCACGCAACTAGGAACGATTTTTTCGCAACCTTCTTCAAAATATATGGACTCGGCTTCAAGATGTTTGTTTTAAGATTTTGACTTAAGCTTATGAAATCGATGTCGTCATTGAGAGTCTGCTTCTCTATTTATATGCATCAAGGGCTCTGCCGATTTCCTATTCGGATTAGGAAACTGGACGAATTTCTAAGTCCAGGTAGCACTAGAATCCTAATATCTGGAAGTTTAGTAAAGTTTCCTAATTTGATCTTTTTCGGAAACATTACCAAATCCTAACTCCGAACTGATTCTCTTCTTCTGGGTCGACTTCTAATTTACGTTTTAATATGTCGAATTACTTCGTTTGCTTTTAGAAAAATCACCCGCTAGTGCTTCCGCACATGATTATGAAATCTGTGATTATGTGATCTTACGAGCTGAGCTGTAGCTTCATCTTCAGTGTCATCTTCAGTTTCGCGTACAACTTCATTTTCAGTTTTACTCCAAATAACGTTATTACACCAACACACTCCTATGGCGTATTATTAATGTCCTTGCATGGATGTTCGTACGTGAATAAAACGATAAAAGGACACATCGATCAACCTCGACCTCATAGTGTTAAATAATTCATATGCGATATTTCCACAATTCCACATCAAGTTTGCATGAACATATAGAACAACCACTACAACTTTTCTCACGTTGAAGTTGTGATCTACGTATGTAATACTTCGATTTGAATATGTTGCATTACATTACATTACTTGGACAGATACTCTGTATCAATAATCTAATTCGAGTAGTCTTATGGTATTTATCTAGTTATAATTAATAATAAATTTGCAGCATTGTGGCAATACAATTCCGTTTCCAATCTTTTAATTTTTCATTAAGGCGGTCTGAGTTAACAGAAGTTTAATTTACTTAAGAAGCTTTCACATGATCGACTGATTGTGTCAAATTAACAACAAATATGAAATATGTTTTAAGGTAAAAAGTGTAGACATGTGTTAAGCCTAAGAACCTTAAAACATAAACCAAGGAAGACAAAATAGGCAGCTAGAAGTGTTTAAGTGTATGGTTTAAATTTGATAACTAAACATGCATGGCTGAGAAGATGAACGTGTCGAGCTCTGGTTGGGAACTTAATCTGACTTCTTCGTTGGGTTTTCTAGCTACCACAAAACACATGAGACTTTCATCTCTCATTCTTCATGTGATATTTTATTTTTCCAAAGGTTTAAATGGTTGTGGATCTCCACATGGTCACATCGAGTCCACTCGATCGATGTCTGATCTGCAATCTAAACCATATGAAGACAATAATGACAGAAAGAGATGATGAAAGGAGAAGAGGAATTCTCATTCCATTCATTCATACTTTTTTTTTTGGGGAATGGAAAAGATATTCCGCTTGTGAGGTCATATATGTATTACGTATGAATAAACAGAAAAAGTACAATAATGTAATAGAAGTTTCCATGTGGTTGTATGTTGACAAATTGATCAAGAAGCATATGAATATTATCATTTAGAGTTAATTGTTTATAACCACCTGTTTAATGTATCTATTTTCATAAAATCATCACTATAAAAAGAGTTATCACTTAATCACTTGTATAAAATTTTAAGTTAACAAATAACTACCTTTATTGATATAATTTTTTTTTAGAATTTCAAAAAATACAAAAAAAAAATTATTTAAAAATACAAAAAGTTATATCATGTTGGAAATAAATTATACTGATTTAAAAATAGTTTAAAGTATATTAAACCAATGTTTTAATTTTTTTTAAAGCAAACTGTATAGAAAACTTTATTATTTTTATAAAATTTAAAACTTTTTAAAGATAAAAATTTTCAAAGTGAATCAAAATCAAACAATGTTAAATTATATTATATATGCTTATTTTACATTTTTCTAAATTTTTTGAATTTTTTAATTTACAAATGTGATCATTTATTAACTTAAAATATTATACAAGTGGTTAAATAAAAACTTTTTTTATAATGGTGGTTTTGTAAAAACAGATACATTATATATATGACTTTGCGCAATTAACTCTATCATTTATTTGGATTTGGAGGCCAATACAACAATATCGCTGGCTGGCTTTGTGGTTCAAAATCTTACAGCTCAATCATACATACATTTGCAATCCATGTGCACCGGAATTTAACTTGAGTAAACATACTTATGCGCATGTTTTAGAACTAATGCACAGCAGTACCAGGGGGTTTTCCAGAGTAAAAAGAAAGGTTGCAAACATGAACAACTAATTCGACCGGCCTTGGTGTGTGTGCATATTCATGATGTTATGATAAGGCCCTGTGACGCCTTTTAGCTAATGAAATTAACTTCTAGCTTGATTTTCATCTGAGAAGTCCAGGCTATGGAACTCCCAAAATGCTGAGCTCCACCGTAGGCAGTTGATGTTTTGAATGATCCGCAAGCAGGCACCTGATTAGATTTAAAATTACGTATGTGCGTGAGAACTACAGGCCAAAATAGTAGCAACATGATGCATTTTTTTTTCCGATGGGTGGTTACAAGTAGTATAAGAACATTCTTGTTCATATCTAGCTAATTCAAAGTACATAATTATCTATTAAAGAAATCCATTAGGTAAATATGGTGGAGCCAGGGTTTGAACCCTGGATTCTGAGAAGTTTGTCATACTTCTCAACCAATGGACCACCCCATTGACGCAACATGATGTATTTTGAAGGGAGACAAATGCTAAAATAACTCAATTTCGAAATCTACATTTAGCATTTGTCATCATAAATCAACAAACAAAATTTGAAATGCACATATCCAAACTAGATGTCATAAAAGGCTTTCTAAAGAGAAGTGTTGATTGAAAGCCCAACAAAAAGCAAGTTATGTGACATGATATAATTCAAGTTCAACAACAATGCTTAAAGAACTACACAAGTCAGACAAATTCCAAACTCTTTATCACGTTCTAATTCCGCCATTGCTTAAGGTTGTTTATATTTTAGTTTGATAATGTACACAATATGACAAAGCTAATTTTCATAGCTTTCCAGCTAAAATGCTTGGAAAAGGCATTTGGTTTTTGTGACATTAGCACAAATGATTCTTATATTCGCAAGTATCCACTCTTTAGGAGGTATTGAGTAAAAGCATTATTATAACAACTTAATTACTCATTCACTAAGTTAAAACAGCTCATTTGGATCAATCATTCAGCCTTCAGCTACCACTTGAATCATAACAGAGCATATTAACTTTGTACATTTATGCATTTTTTTGGTATTTATTGTGTCTATGTATGTAATCATGCCTAGCTGTTGGCCATCTTGCATGTTAGAGATGCTCTACGCCTACAGTCTGTTATACATAAGCATACGATAGAGTCTTTTTAAGAAAAAGGACTTTCAGCAAGTCTGTTCTCAATAATTAAGAGACTACAAAACTGACCTGTTCCGCTGTTCGTGAAATCAGCATCTCGAAAGCTCAGAACCTGTCAATATTTTTGTTCTGGTTATTGTAATTTATAGCTCATATCTCACCTAACAGAGCACCGGTTCAAGTCGTTGCATCAAAATTCAATCCCTGACAGTGATCGTTATGAGGCGTTGAGCCTCATTTTTTCCCTCTGGACGAGCTTCTGATGGATTGAACCTGTCAATGTGACAAACATGTTACAAACAGGACGGCAATGATACTTAAAAAGAACTACCAATCGTTATCTTTTTTATACATATATTTTGGTAATAAGCAGCCGGAACTGATCATGACGAGACCGTATGAGAAAAATAATACAGAAAATGACTAGTTCAATTCAATGAAGCTGCCAAGAATTGTTTAGGTTGAATATCAACATAATGAAAGATGAAGTCAATACCTTCCTCAGCTTCACATGGGGGTATTCATGATCGGAAGTATTAAAATTTAAGTGCTCCCTCACTTGCACATTATCAAACACAACAATTGTCGTAATTTGATTTAGTCCATGTTGCTTGATTCATTTGATTCTCTAATATATACCCCCATCATTTCAACATTTTTTCTGATCCAAGTGCATTTCTCTAACCTCTCTTCAAGCTAGGGAACCAATGGCAATAGCAAGGAATGTGGTGAGCTGCTTTGCTGTTGCGGCCATGATAATGTCAGTGGCTAAGGCAGCGACGTACACAGTTGGAGATACCGATGGTTGGACTACCGGTGTGAATTATACAGAATGGGCTGCCAAATATACCTTCACAGTGGATGACAAACTGGGTAAGTTCAATTGTTCGTCTTTTTCGCGTAGATGCTCATTGGTGTGAAATCTATACAGCTATAAGATCATGAAATGATTTGGATTGTGTATACCTCCAGTTTTCACATACCTTACGAACCATGACGTGGTTGAAGTTTCGAAAGCAGCCTACGACTCTTGCTCAATTTCATCTCCGATAGCCACATACACTGGTGGAGCCTCAACTCTTACCCTTAGTGTGTCGGGGAAAAGGTATTTCATTTGTGGAACACCTGGCCATTGCTCACAGGAACAGATGCTTGCAGTTGACACATCGGCGTCTGCATCTTCACCACCTCCGCCTGCCGAAGCTGAATCACCCCCACCATCATCCACAACTGAAGCTCCTCCACCCCCACCATCATCCACAACTGAAGCTCCTCCACCCCCAACATCATCCACACCTAAAACTCCTCCACCACCAGCTACACCACCGCCTCCACCATCTTCAGCGTACAAAATCAGCTATGGCACCTCTTTTGGATTTGCATTGATCGTACTGGCAGCTATCTGAGCAAAATCAAAGTGTATTTTCAATACTAGTCTCTTAATGGCCATTAGTGTTTGCTATCCTTTTATTCCTTAAGACACACATTCATCAAATAAAGAAATTATCCATCTGAAGTGGCTCATTTGTACCAGAAAAACCCATGTATGAACAAGGATATCTCGTGCAGTTATTTTCCAAATGCTTAAACAGCTTCCAATCTTTTTAGATTATTAGTAGGCACACTAAACGGCAATCAGCAGAAAACAGAAGATAACAACAGCAGGGGAATATTTGTGCTCATTGCCAATTGTTAAGAAAACAGAAAACAGAATATGTTAAGAGACGTTGCCAATTGTATTCAGCCAAAAAGAAAGAACGATCAGAATGCATAATATATAATATAGGAGCGAGTATTTTTTTCAGATGCCTACATTACCCTAACAAAGTTGTGTCCAAAATACATAAACGGTTTAAAATCTTAGAGAGGAGCATATTACCCAGTACTCTAAGTACATGACTGTATAGTAAATGATATGATTATAGCGTTGAGTACATAAATAGTTCTCAAATAATTCGGGAATGGGTTGGAAAAAACTTACATGTTTCATACTGACGACAATGGGAAACATGGCTGATCTGTTATGGCTTTTGCTATATTTATCAAGCTTTGAACTGTTTTAATGACCTTTTCATTACACAGATGTGACTCTTCTCGGCATCTAAATTCCTCAACACTTCCATCAACTTCCATGACACTTTTTCCTGTTTCTTTGTCCATTTCATTGTCATGTATAAAGCTTCTTAATTTCTGAACAGCACCCCACTTCCCAGAATCTGCATACATGTTAGACAGGGGAACATAAGCCCCAACATCATCAGCTTCAATGCCAGCTAATTTTTGCACCATAACTTCTGCCAGATCCATGCTTTGATGTGTTCTACAAGCTAGAAGAAGAGACCCCAGAAGGGCAGCATTAGGCTTCATGGGCATATTTTTTACAACCTCAAGAGCTTCGTTTAGTTTCCCCGCTCGTCCAAGAATGTCTACTAGGCATCCATAATGCTCGAGCTTAGGCTCAATCTGGTATGTTTCCTTCATCGGCTTAAAATAACGCAGTCCTTCATTTACAAGATAAGCATGACTGCAAGCCATAAGGACGCCAATAAAAATTAAATCAGCAGGCGGAACCCCTTCAATCTGCATTTGTCTGAAACAAATGATTGCTTCCTCTCCCAAACCACTAGCACCAAGGCCATGGATCATCACGTTCCAAGAGACTACACTTTTCTTTGACACGTAATTTAAGATATTGTATGCTTCATTCATCAAGTTTCCCACATTTCATATACATGTCCACAAGAGCAGTTTGAAGAACCATGTCCATTTTAATCCTGTTTTCTTGGTAAACATGTGTATCCATCTACCTTGATCACCTGCACTCAACTGTTCGCAGGCTAAAACTGCAGCCACAACAGATGAACAGAATGCTATCAGGTTTAACCCCACTGCAAAGCATCTGCCTAAATACTAACAGGGCTTCCTTGGGGTACCCATGATGTGCATACCCATCAATCAAAATGCTCCAGGAAACTAAATCTGTATCCAGCATATCTTTGAATAACAACTGAACAACTGTCATGACCCCAACTTTTGTGTATACATCAAGCATAAAATTCCAAAAGAGGGCATCTGTCACAGGCATTTTGTCAAAAAGCTCTCGAGCTCGAAATACACCCGTCTCTGCAAGAGATACCATATTACCGATACATAAATAAATCAATAAAATACTTATATTTCTTAATAAAATCATTAGAAGCGTCGGATGCCCTCTAAAAAGTCAATCTGTGGAAATGAAAGCTAGTACGAACCAATATGACATACCAAGCTATACGAATATTGAGATCAACAAAAATCGAAGCAAATATTTGGTTCAACAATCAACAGATGGCTGGCTTAAGTTATTTGGCCTTGGTTTGAGTTATCTGAATCGATACCAGCAATATTTCCGAATGAATTAAATAAAAATTTCCCTGACCTTCCTTACCATATCCATCAATCATAATGGACCAAGAGATCTCATCTATCTCAGGCATTTCATCAAACAGCTTCCTTGCCTCTTCCATTTCCCCAAACTCCACATAAGTGATAAGCCCCCACCATCATATTCCAAGTCATCAAATCCTTCCCATAGAAACCCATCAAACACAACTCTACCACAACCCAATTCCTCACATTTCCAATACATTCCAATCAACCCATTCACGACAAACACATAAAACCCAAACCCTAATTTAACAACCTCCCCGTGAACCATTCTCCCCTCAACTCTCCCACTCATCATCCCACACGCCCTAAGCACAAATGGACACATATAACTATCCCCCAAACTCCCACTCCTCATTTCAATAAAAACCTCCAAACCCCTTTTCGGATTCGAGGCTATGGAGTAGCCATTTATCATAGTGTTGTACATGAAAGTGTTAAAGGTGGGAGCTTTAGCGAGAAAAAAGCAGCGGCATAGGGCATGTTTGATGGATTGGATGCGATGGAAGAGAAAGGCGAAGAATGGATCGGAGATGAGGTTGGTGGTGCTGGTGATGAAGTGGGCATGGATTTGTTTGATTGATGAAATTGATTTGGATTTTTGAAGAAGGATTCGGAGAGAGATGAGTTTGGATTTAGAGGGAGAGCAGCTCATTTGAATTTCCAGGCGTCAACTTTTGATGTTATGTATTTTAAAGTACAGTACTTGAGAAAGAAACAGAAGTACAGTGTACTTCGGGTATAACTCGAGCTTGGTATTCTGATAACAAAATGATTGAATATTTGAATTAAGGTAATTTTTCTGCCATATTCTTATTTTCGGTACCTGTTTTTGAAATTTATTTATTTGGTCCCTGTCGTATAAATTTTAGGGACTGTAGGAGCTAATATATTTTGTGTACGGAAGTGTACGACAGGGACCAAAAAAATGAATTTCAAAAATACAGGTACCAGAAGTGAGAATATGACAAACCTCAGATACCGTCAGAGAAATTACCCTTGAATTAAAAGCTCGACATTCGGAATGACTAGCATGCAGTATTCCATTGTATACAATTAGTGGCCTCCTGTCGTCCGGTATGCTTGCGTGAGAGACTTGAATGTGTGGACAGGGTTTATATATAATAGATTTTTCAAGTCGTAAAGTATTGTAAGTGATGTGTTATAAAGATCGTTTTGATCATGTGCTTGTTTGACATGACTTATAAATTAAATAAGAGAGTTAAGGGCAAAACGAACAATTCATATTTGATGAGGCGCCCCTAGTTCATCTATTCTATTATATAACAGATAATTGACGTTCGGGACTCCTAAAGTTTACAACGTACACCACTTTTCTCTTATCAACGGATCTAACCCCTCACTTTTCGTCGTCTAATCGATCAACCAGCCACCAGTTCCGGCCTCCAAGCAGTCAGCCGATGCCCACCACCATGCCCCTGCTCGCAATGCCGACTTTCTTGACATCAGTTTCGACTCATTTTGGACCCTGATTTCTGTATTTTTATTATTATTTATGTCCAGGTTATTTAACTATTACAACTTAAGGGTAGGTTTTGTAACTATTGGGACAGGTTGCGTAATTAATAGATAATTGTTTTGTCACAACCTAAAATTCTAAATTGAAACCAGTGTTAAACTAAAAATTAGCAAGCCTAGAAACTATCACTTAATCAATTATTCATAAATAATGTCAATAGCGAAAGTAACATGAGAAGAAAATGTCCATAAATTCGGTACAACTGAGCGTCTATTAAGTGTAACTAAAGTGAAACGAAATGACCGAGCGAGATGGATGACACCGTCCATGTTGGAGATGAAGAACTAGTTGCGAAGACATCTAAAAGTCACTAGAACTAGTAGCTCACTTGGTGAGAAGATAACGGGGGTAAAGTCAAATTGACTCAGTGAGTAAACAACAAGTTATTTACTGTACTATATACTTTAACCCAAGGTTGTCAAAATCGAGTTTTTATTTTGAATCGTTTTGATCGGTAAAATCGAATCGGTAAAGTCGTCGAGTTTACTAAAAATTTAAATAATAATATTATTTATAAATATGTATAAAAATAAATTAGATATTCATAAAATATTCATAAAATAATAATAATCCTGTTAAAACATTCACAACATCTTCATTGTCAAATAAATGGACTGGGCTGAAAATAACATACTTCAAATGCAAAAGCCCAATCACAACACAGAAAACGTTGTCGTACTGTTCATCTTCTTCTCGGCAACCTTATGGAAAATCTGCAACCTTCTACAACTCAATACTCCTATCTTCTTAACCTCAAAATTCAAATCTCCGGAAACTTCCCGACCAAACGCACCTCATTTAACCGTCTGACGTCGCATCCTCCTGCGGCAGGCTGCAATCGGATCGATTCTTAATTAAAACGTACGATTTTGTCCGATTTTGAACGATTGTGTCCGATTTCGACCGATTTAAAATCGTACAAAATCGTTTGACCGATCGATTTTGAAAGAAAACGATTTCGACTACGATTCAAGTCGGTTTTACCTTCTGAAAACGTAAAATCATCCAATTTTACAAGTTGAAACGCGATTTTAACAATCATGCTTTAACCAACGTCATATCATAGTATACTTTACATGCTCATAGAGTACGAATACAGTATACATGAATGTATGAATGCACCAGATATACCAAATGATGGACGGTCATCACTGTCGGTTCGAACCCCAGATGTAAACAGATATAACCAGACGTAACAAGATATAAACAGATGTAACCAGATGTTCATGTCGTGTATGCGAAATGTATTTATAATATCATGATAGTAACCACCGAATATTCAACATTCTATATAAATTTATATATCAATGTACGATAGTGTTTACCAAAATGAGTTATTATACTTATTTGTTTTTTCTCATCAATTACATTATTTTCCATGGTAATAATCTAATATATAATAGAATACGAGTCATTAATTGCATGGTCAATTATGTATTTCCAAAAATGTCATTCTCGTCCCTCATCCCCTTCCTCATTAATTATGAATCAAATCATATCATTCCGGCATATTAAAAATTAAAAATTAAATAGATCACACGGGTTCGTTTAAATTTTCACAGCCCACACGGGCCCGTTTAAATTTTCACAGAACACAAACCATATCATTGCGGCCCATTAAAAATTTAAATTTAAATAGATCACACGAATCATTAAAATTTAAATTTAAATAGATCGCACAGGTCCGTTTAAATTTTTACAACCCATACGGGTCCGTTTAAATTTTTACAGAACACACGAACCCATCCCGACTCATTAAAAAGAAAAAATTAAAATTAAAAGTTTTAAATTATACAGAACACACGATCTTATTCGATTACGCATTCGGAACGACGCATTTCCGTCGGGACGACGGAGGGTACTCTAGTATAAAATAAAAACATATTATTTACTCAGTGTTTACAAATCTTTAACTTTGTCACCTCCTTTATAGCACCGCAGATCCTCCGACGAGAAGTAACAAAATAAACAATATAAATCATCATAATCCACATGACAACTCAAATGCTCCCCCTTCTCTCTTCAAATTCCAGCA
>JAWWMW010090551.1:0-11813 GCA_035048345.1 Echeveria elegans
GACGGCCGACGAACAGGGTGGGCGACAGCAGCGGCTCGACCTCACACCTCGCGTTTCTCTCACTGTAATTTTTTTTCCAGGGTGGGCCAAAGCCTACCCTGCGCGCCTATGACAAAAAAATATGTATAGATCAAATTATATCAAAACCAAATCAGACAGATAAATATGTGATTTGAGAAGAAGCCATTAGTACCCATGATAGCGACAGATTCATCAGTGGTCATTCCTTTATTGCCAAATAGACGAAGCATATCATCAACTTGAATATCTGAAGGAGGGAGTGAAGAGTCAGCAAGTTTGCTACTCGGAGCATTTGAGGAGTCCCTTCTTCCTAATGGGACGTTAATGTGAGGACCTCCAGAGAAAGCAACAGCATCTCGAGCTGCTAATATGATAACATCACTACACACAAACCTTGTCCAGGACATTCTGATTCCAACACTGATTTCACATAGTTAATAGTCCATGCGGCGTATGCCAAAGTTCTTAGCTGCACTAACTTCTGATGGGATCTTTAAACCTTCCCTTTCAGCCTCTTCAACAAGACTCGAAGCATCGCAGCCCTGTAGTTCCGCTGATGTAAGTATAATGAGTAAATGACATATAGTCAAAATATTACCAATAGACAATAGTGAATATGTATGGCGAAGAAAATGTAACCTGGACTTGACAGTCGTGGAACATGAGCCTCAACAAAGCTGGAGACGAGGAAGGATCAGTCATGAAAACATGTCTCAGTGCACCTCTAACAGTGTCCTCAACCTGTGGGGCATGATTGCTGGTAAAAGTTATACAAAAGCCCTCCCTCCATCAGCACCAAGCCTAAGAATGTGAAAAATAATTAGCACAACTACACTAGCCTTTCCTATAGCCATAACTTCTTCACATGATCAATGTACGACGGAAAACTCATATATATATATACTTGGGGCACATGATAGTAGAACAGAACCTTGTTGCGAGGTTTGACGTGTATGACAATATTAAATGTAAGCAGATAATAAGAAAAATCAATGACTCACTTTGGTCGGTATGATTGCAGGAGATCCATATTACTGTATGTAACAAGTTCTCTTTGAAGTTCAAATGAAGCCAATGCCACAACAAAACACTACTGAATGTTTTACTAAATTGTCAACACTTTTGGTCAGTGAGAATATGCTTAATACAAAAAAATCACGCACCTTCTGGCTCACAGATAGTTATTAACAGAAATAAACTAAGAAGTATTCACAAAATTGGATCTTATCGAAGAGAATACAGTTATCAACGTACACTTCTTCATATCAGATACCTGTGTCTTAGCTCATTCATAGACTGTAAATTCTAACTATTTATACCATTTACTAGCTTTTCAAATCACATGAGTAACCTCTGCGGATCACAGGCATACTTTTGTTTACAGGTTCTCGTGCAAAAAATGTCCTCTTCAAAAAACGAACTTGCACCATACATTTTTACATTCCATCCACACACAAAAGGCCTTCCAGCATACCTAGCATAAGAATTCTCCAAGACAATTTCACATATTTTCTACAAAACTTGCTAAGTTGCTCGTCTGGTATCGCATGTCAGAAAGAATATATGAGGAAACACAAAGTGCTTTAAGAAGTATGATACTGTGATTTAGCATTACCAAATCCATACCGTACAAGTCAAGTCATTACTCTTCAACCATATGGTGGTGTAGATAGACTATTTACCACTAAGAAGATGATATTGTTTCAAACCCTGAAGGTCCTCGTTAAACCTTAACCTTCTGGCATTCCTTCTCCCCCCAGTCCACTAACAATATTAAACACGCACAACAGATTAAGTCAATGATCTGCATTTCTATTGCTAACTACTGCAGTTAAATACAAAGCTCGAGTGACCCCAGTGATAAAATCTAGCAAGCATCCAGTAATGAAGAGATAACTCACACAGTTATCCATTAACAACTCTTCATCTATATTAAATTTCAGATCTGTAGTTCAATGTCAAACTAGGCTCAATAAGTAGTGTTAACATGCGGAGAAATGGAATGTCAACGAGGGAATTCAAACCATATCCAAAGATACACATCATTGACTTAATCCTTCATCTACTTCCAACTTCTGAAAAATCGAATTTGGTATTAGCTTCATTGTCTAAGCTCCCACAACTCCATCAATGTCAAAACTATAAACACGAAATATGTATCTTAAATTCACTAACTTACAACTCTTGTTACTAAATTCCCATATTTCCATTTTCACAAGTCACATTGTCAAACAACATGAGAGCATTAAACTCACTCTTGATCCCACCTCAATTTGCCACTTCCCAGAATCCAGATAATGCTACAATAATCAAACCTGATTACGATATTAATGCATAGAATGAAGATCTCAAGAAAAAATATAGCGTTAAATAATTTTTTTGAGAAATAAATTAAAACATGAAATGTACAGACCTTCAATGAAACTCCAGTCTCCATGATGAAATCTTTGTCAACCGAGCACTCAGCTGATCTGCTAGTTGTCCATTGTGCAAAGCTGCCGTTTATATTCATCAACTGCTAATGTGCCTACAACTACAACCCTTACAAAGGTACAAATAAATGTAAACTCTTTACCCGCCACGGTAACAAATATACATCTCTTCCCCAAGCCTGGATAACCGAGCATTTTGCAGAATAGAGCTGCTGGAATATATATCAATCAAGTGATCCATTACAAAAAAAATATGCACGCTCTTGTCTAACAGGCAAGCAGTATTCAAGGTACGTAACAATTGGGGATTTGAGTCGCTATCATTTGATGATCGTGGAAAATTCTATCCAAGTGGTTCCATGGTGAAAGTTGATGGGGAGGAACTAGCATTCTTCTGCACTTGATTTCTTTTGGCTGCGATCACCACTAGTCAAACGACTAGCTTGAGATTGCAGCTAGCACAGACTGCCTTTGCATGTCTTTGAGCTTCTCCAAAAGCTCCGGGAATGATGGCCGGCTATTCTGATCACTATTTAGAGGCCAGAGAGTGAACTATTTAATCTTACCAAGTTAAAGGATAAATGTTTATGGTGAAAGAAAAAAAAGGTCTAGAGTAAAATATACAAACTTGAAGTTGCTTTAAAATATACAAAAAAATAGAGACGAATACAAAGACCTTGACAGTCCAGTTTCTGTCAACCAGGAGATTAGAGGATTTCAGATCTCTGTGAATGATGGGCGGGTTACAGTGATGTAAATAATTCATCCCTCTAGCCTGAATATCAGAACAGCGAGACGATACTTGAGTCTATAACAACATTAATGAGATGTTGAAAGTCTAGTTTGTCACAAAGTCTCACAAAATGGGAGCTCTATGGTACCACAGTTCAACAATCTGGGATTAAATGTACTTACTAGTCACTATATCCAATGCCATGTGCAAACGCCTTTTCCGATCCAGCTGGATGTTTGCATTGTAATAGTCTAAACAAACTTCCTCTGCATGATACAAAAGATCAGAGCAATGACAAAATATACAATGATTATTTATATAATCTTTATGCATAAGAACTCTAGGGTTCACAGGTTCACTACAGAAACTCACAACTTCATAAGTATATTTACCAAGAGGCCTAGAGTGACGTATCAACCTTGCAAGTTGCAATACCCAATATATCTCAATGAACAGAAAGCACATACCGAGGGAGAAACTCTGTAACAATGGCAAGATGTTGAGGAGAAGTTACTGCACCCATAAACAGTAGAACATTTGGATGTCTGAGTCTTTTCATAAGAGAAACCAGTATAACTAACATATACTTAATGATGGTAGACGATGTAACCTCAACCTTAAAACACTATATGTAGTAATTACATAAAACATCAAACCCATAGAATAACAACCAGCAACCTCACCTCTTGTCTGAAGGAGAAAATTGTATATTCTGATCTGAGTATTCCTGCCTGGAGAACACCTTTGACAGCAACATCCTGCAACAGGATCAAAAAGTTCAATACCAAGCATACCAGATACCTCAAGGACGGCATTCAAAACCATGTAAACACTATAATGAATCAAGAAGCTCAGTTAAGTCTTGTGAATAAGGGAGGTATGGAAAGAAAGGAACATACTGATCCATACCACTGAGCATGATACACATTTCCGCAAGAGCCTGCAAAATGAATTTATAGTATTAAACTAGGACATTTCATCAATAAGCAAGAACACTACATCAAAGGTATTCATGATGGGCAACAGGTCATACATTTTAAGAAGCTTCAAATCAAATGAAGATTTAGAAGACAGACAAAAAATCGTACAATCAACATGCCGTTAATAAAATTGAATTGGGAGAAATCAATGTGAAATCTCTGAATCATATAAAGACGTACAGAATATTGAAACCCAATTACTTTTCTCAAAAGCTTTCGAAGTAGGGCTGTCTCACCGTTAGTGTAGCACTAAGGATAATAAGCCGCTTGTTGAAATGGAAACAAGCAGAAAGAATGGCAACTTTTCAGTACGTATTTTCAGTGTGCAGGAAGCTATAAAAATATAGGTAATTTCGGAAAATGAATGAAAGTTTTCACAAAGAATCATCTTACCTTGGCCAATATGCTCCCCCATCGTCAGGTCTTTCCCAAAAGATTTCGTAATCCAAGCAGTCGATCTCCATGTCCACTCTATTACCAGTACTATTGCTGCTTCCACAACTACTTGTGCGGCTTGTACTATTGACATTAACGGAGGACCAAGACCCCAGGGCCTCATAATTTGTAGGTCTCTCGGTGTCTGCCACTTGGCTCTCTTGTTTTAAGTTAGTGTGGGAGCTTTTCAGTGGAACACTGTTGGCTTGTTGATCATTGTTCAACCATGACCAACCAAACCGTTTGGTCTTGGTTTTCACCCCCTTCCTGCTCATTCCCCTTCCAAGGCCATGATAATCCGTTCTTGCTAATCCATTCTTCTGGCGAGATGATAATTTTGTGAAACCCAGGTCTCCCATCGCTATAATAGCCAGAATCTTTGTTGGACCTATTCACATATCTCTCCTCTATCTCAGCAAGAAAAAACACCCCAAAAGTAGTCCCAGCCACAGACCCTTGAGTTGTGCTCGCACCACTAGAATTTGCATCATCCCTATGATAAGCATCTGAAATACTATGATCAGAATGCTGACCATCTTTTCCGCCACCATCATGGTTAGAGTTATTTTCAGCTGTCTTGATTTTTTATCGAACTTTGTTGGCCACCTTTGATGCCTGTTAGAAATTCAATAAAATGTGTTTATTAAATCATCCCATCAGCTAGAAAAAAAACAATGTTAAGCCACCAAGTCAGATATTTGTGACGAGATGGCAGTCTGTAGCGGCTGATGAGGATCAAGACAAAGCTTGCTCGAAGTAGTGCATTTAAGACGACTAAAACTGGACGCTCCATTTAAGTGTTCACCAGATACATATGAAGTATTCTGGAATGGCCTAGTATATCAGTAGACACGCATATTTTCCCAATCAAACGACCATCATCATCGTAAAAAGGAGTATTTGTTGCCACAGCAAGAAACCTCTCTTCATGCTTATTCTTTATCGGAAACTGCCCTGTCCAGCTATCGCCCATCGCCACCCTCTCAGTTATATCATTCGCAGAACTGAAATGCTGAGGATCCGCTAATAGCTCCACCACATTTTTACCAAGAGCTTCTGCTGATGAATATCCATAAAGTTGCTCAGCTGAACGGTTCTTGCATCATCTAAAGCCGCAAAATACACTTCATTCCAGCATTCCAACCTATCCCAAACTACCTTACGCAGCTCAAATGCTCTACCGTGTTTCCTTTTGCGATGATGATACTTTCAACTTCGACAACTCATGTTGTAGCTGCACGTGTCCCGCTTCCAACTCCTGGATCTTCCTCAACAGCTCCGTCGGCGGCGGCGTGTTCATTTCATCAACCAATCAATTAATCAAACCCTAAACCTTACCAAATTCAACAATTCGAGTATCAAACTGCTCCTCTCAGCTACAGCTTTTCGACGATGGGGTCAATATCAGCGACTGGAGCAGATTCAAGGATCTTCTGCAGCGCTCGATTTTGAACTTCAGTTCTGTTTTTTTGTGAAGATATTTCTGCGGTTGATTTTCAAATTCGTACCGTTGAAATTCAGTTGGCGATATGATTTGACAAGTGGCTCATTCCACGCGCTGACAGAAGCGCGTGCTTTCACAGCAATCAGTTCATCGCAGTCGATGCGCGTGTTTACACGCGGAGTCATCTGAATGGGTTAGTTTACAGTAATGCAAGGGAATGTTCTTGACGTCGCCGTTTTGGATTTGATATTAGTGTGAGACTCTTTAGTCTTTGGAATATTTTAAACTTTAAACTTTAAAGTTTGAAGGTGTGGTTTATGGTTGAAATGTTGAAGTTGATAATAGAAATTTTTTCGTAGGATTTGGTGCCTTGAAGTCTCATTCTTCTTTGTGTTCGTTGTAAGTGCCTACGAAAACGAAATATGAAGTTAAATATTCTCGTTACAAATGTAGCGGCAAAGTCATAAGAAAACATCGAATTGAACTATAACTATATTGAACTGAACTATAATCATAAATTTTGATAACAAAAGAAAGTGATATTCCGAAACTCCAAAAAAAAAAAAGTAAAAATAAATTTCCAAACTAGCGAAAATTAAACAAATACTTGTATTATCTCACTTAAAATCAAATATAATTCAACGAAAACAATTTGAGTTCACTAAAGTACAGTGTCTCAAAAACACCAGACCGATTTTGCTACCCTACTGTTGACTGGTTTACATTATTGGGCTTCTCAGGTCCCAATGAACTGCAACCAAAACCTTCTTAATAAATCCAACTAGCCATGAAGCAATTGCTGAACTAACTACTCCTATTCCCTCCGTCTTATTATATAGTTCTACTTTTCTTTTTAGACGTCTCAAAATATAAATCTTATTTCCTTAAATAAAAAATTTTTTCACTCACATTTACACTCTCTCTCCAATCTATTCACTTTTCTACTTTTACCTCACATAACACAATTTTCTTAAAAACCACGTCAAATTTTAAATGAGATCTATATAATGGGACGGAGGGAGTACAAATTTTCAAATGATAAATTTTCATTTTCACCAAATTTATAAACTACTATACAAGCATCAAAGTCAAAATTCAGATTAAAATTAAATACACAAAAACAACATAAAATTCTTCAACAAGCCACCCAACTTTATCACACATTCCTTCTTAAAATCTCGAGCACTGAGCTTTGAATATCTCTTATGTTCTGACCTTTTTCAAACACATAAAAGTCAATAAACACGCCAAACATTTACACCAGAACAACAGAGCCATGCATCGCCATTCACCATCCCTACTCAAAAAAGACCAAACAACATTTTCACCATTGACAGCGACATCTCCTCTTTCATCCTCCGTTTAAAGCATAGAAGAGTAGCCAACTGCCTATCCAACCCAAACCCTCTTCGAAGGAAAAAAAGATCCAAAATTTAGGGTTTTCGCGTGATTTCGCATCTGGGTTTGTCTTCAAAACATCAAAAGGAATCGAAACGACGTAGTTTTGATTAGCAGAAAGTGGCGGATTTGAAGGAGAGAGGGTACATGAATGAATTCAAGTAAGTGAATCTAATGATTTGTCCTGTTTTAAGAGGTTGACCAGCGTTGACGAAACAGTCATCAAATGACAATCGTTTAAAGGTGGTGGGATTAACAAGTCTAGCGGAAGCAAACCAGCCGCAGTGAAGATGGATGTGTGAAGGCGCGCATCCCGAGACGCATGTGTTCACTATTTGAACAATGTAGCGTGGGATTCCTCCTGTGTTCGTGTCTTGTATTTGTGATATGCTTATGTCTCTGTTTGTACACGTGCCTGATAAAATCAAACAAACAAAAGTCACAAACTGAACATGTGTTAGCAATAACTACGTCGTTTAGGGTACATTCTATTGAAAACAACGATTCATGTAACAAAAAGAGTGCGAGAGATGGGGTTGAAGGAGTTACCAAAGACTTGAAGCTTTCTGTTTCCTGATGATGTGGGAGAGTGTAGGGGATGAGATTTGGGTGAAGAGTGATGAGTTGAGATGAGTGTGGAGATGAGAATGATGAGTGTGAGGATCACTAAGATGACGATGGTGGAAGACACCAAAGCAAACCTTCTTCTTATCATCATGATATGATCTCAACTAGTGAAGCTCAACAAGTTGAACAAGAAGAGGATTTGAACTACGAAGCTAAATATCTGACATTTTGAGGGTGAGAGAGGAGATGGGTTTTATAAGGGGGGTGTGGGAGAGGTAGTACTAGAAGAGAGCAAACAGTGGAGTAAAACATGGTCTGATGAAAGCCAGAAGAGAAGGGTTGTGGAACTAGACAACTAGGGACTAGTCCAGTGTGTCTGTGTATGTGTGTTGTTCAACCTCTGGCTATATACATGCGTCTATGGTATAGGCAACAGTGTTACAGACCTGCTGGCAAAGGCAGCCAGACTTTATGTACCTTCTCATGCTTGCCTCATGGTATTATTTTGTGTATAATTTAATGAACTTCACATTAATTTGCACCTCAAGGCATCATAGGAGTTAAACTGCAAAGCCCAAATTCTCAGAGTGAATTTGTAATTTGCATAGTACTTCATCCCTCCGGCCGGTTAGTTATGTCTCCGTTAAAAAAATAATATAATGTGAGATAAAAGTAAGAAAGAAAATAAACGAAAAATTAATAGATTTGAAAGAGTACTTGTACTATTAAAAAATATCACATTTAACGTAAGGAGCAGATAATTTTAAGACTTTAAAATTTGAAATAAAACATTAATAACGAGATGGATAGTAGTTCCAAAGTACCATAGGTATCAATATTGAATTATTTATACGTGTTTTAGTTTTTTTTAAATAAAATCTCAATGTAAAGGTATGGACTGCTTAAAAGATTATTTGTTGTGACAAAGCATGGCTGAATAAGAAAAATGTGAAAAACAGTCGAGGCATTTATAGGGATGGTGTCCTCTAGTGTACCCCCTTTATTTAATAAATTTATTCTTTAATGATTTGTACATCAACCATTGACTTGACTACTACCCCTTTATTCAAAATTCTTTATTCTACTGTAATTCCATTCCATAACGCATAATCCATTATTGGCAATAAACTGTGTGTACTTTCTACAACAATCTTCGAACCTTTGCTTTTATTCTTACAATTTGTTCTACCAACAGTAAGCATATACTTTTTCTGTCTCAAAATAAATTTTACGGTTTTAACATTGACACAAGAATTAAGAAAGCAATGCAAATTAGCTACAGAATTTGGTATTATTTGATGAAAAAGTATAAAAGGTAATGTAAATAATGATTAAAGAGAGTGAATGTTTATAAAAAATAAGTGATTTGATTGATAATAAGTGACGAATGATTGTAAAAGGTGAAACAATAAAGAAAGAAAGTGAATATATAAAAAAATAAAAGTGAAAAGAGTAATATTATAAAAAATGTAAGATATATTTTGAAAGATCTAAAAAAGAAAGTACAAAAAATAATACTCTCTCTGTTCTATTATATAGATCTCATTTGAAGTTTGATACGGTTTTTAAGAAAATTGTGTTATGTGAGATAAAAGTACGAAAAAGAACGAGTGAAAAATGAATAGATTGAAGAGAGTGTAAATATGAGTGAAAAAAATTTACTTTAAGGAAATGAGATTTATAATTTAGGACGCTTAAAAAAGAAATCTATCCTTATAATTGAACTAATGTCCGCAACCACACAAATACCTACCATTTTTTCCATCCCTCATGGTTCAATTTCCGTCGCTAAAAACACCCACGTGTGTCAGCCCTTTTCGTTCCACTCCCTCTCTCCGAAATGCCTCTCTCCAAAACCCTAAACATCCATCTACTTTCCGATCAAACCTCAAAAAATCAATCGATGTTCATCCTATCCTCTCTCCAACAACCGCCAGAAGAAGCTATGTCGTCTCCCTCACATATTCGCGAAGGTCCTTGAACTTCCCTTCCGTTCCTCTGCTAACGTGTCGGTTCACGAAAGCCCTAATTCGTTTCGTTTCGCGATCGCCGCTGATGTTGATGAAATTGGAAGTGACGTACGAACGGAGGTGGTTGAGATCTATCCTGGAGTTGTGAAACTTCTCACAAAAATTTGCTAGGGGTAGATCTGAATCTTCTCTCAGCGATATCGCCATGTGCAATCCGAATTTGCATGCGTTTACTTGGAAGAACAATAGAGTCAGAATTTTCCCGAATCGGAGATGTGATTCAGGCCGGTTCCGGTTCAGTTTGAATGATTTTGCTGTTAAATCTCAAGTAGTTCAAGCGGACAAGGTTTCTGCTGCTGCTTCTACTTCCGCTCAATTTTCTAGAACTGTGAGTTTTCTTCATTTTTTATATTAATTTATTTTCAATTTTACATAATCTTGGTTTTGTTTTTTGTTAGGGTTATGTATTGGAATTTGAAATGTGCTATTAACCAAACTTGGTTTTGTTTTTTGTGAAATGCATAGTGGATTAAAAATTGATGCTGATTCAGTGATGATGGTGTTTCAGAAGTTTGTTGGTTCAGGATAATGGTGTTTCAGAAGTGTATTTCCGGAATCAAACAAACTTATATATGAAATGGATTCGAGATTGTGTTTCAGAAGTTGTTGGTTCAGGATGATCAGGCTTCATTAAATCTCAGAGATGATGATGCAGGAATTGATGCTGATTCAGTGATGATGGTGAGCGGGTTCAACATTAATTTGCGGCCTTTTCATTTTGATTATGATTTACTGGACGAGAATGACATAGTTTGTGTTTGCTCTTGGTGGTATAGTGTTGCCGGGAAGGTGAAAGAGGTGCCGGTAGTCACATAAACGTTTGGTTAGGTTCAACGGCTGCTGGCAAAAGACACACAACGTAAGTTAGATACTTTGAACTTGCTAATTTGTGTGATCGTGATTTCAGTTTTGTTTGGTAGAATTTGAATAGAATTGAAATCAGTGATGCAATCATGCCATTTGTTCCCGTACTTGCCATTGAAATCTTGCGATATACTGCAATGTTGTAACTGTTGTGTCATCGAAATGTGGAATTTTTTTTGAACTTCTATAACGTTGTTATGTAATAAAGAAATTGTATGCATTTTAGCCATCCCCGCGCCTCGCCATTGAAAGTGTAAAAATGAACTTAAGAGAAACTGAAATGGATATTTAAACTGACTTTAGAAATTATATGTACAGACAGTTGAAACTGCTGCCTGAAAAACTGCTGAAAGTTGCTGCAAGTAGCTGAAATATTTGGGAAAAGTCACTTATTACTTGCTGAAAAGTTGCTTAAATACTGATGAAACTGCTGACTAAATTGCTGCTGAAAGTTGTTTAAATGTTGATTATATGTATGCAAAAAATCACTTACTACTTCATTTTACTGTTTGTATTTGTCGCTGCTGCAATGTTGTTTTTGTTGCTTAAATGTTGCTAAATTGTTGCCGTTTTGTAGCTGAAATCTTGCTATTTTGTATATATAGTGAGATTTTCTGACCGTGGATGTTGTCATAGAGTTTTCGACAAATTGGGCAAGACAACAATCGTACTCAAAATCAAAGGAGAAGAGAATTAGTGTTTGTGCAGCGTGGGGAAGACGTCGGTGCTGAATGGATATTTTTTACTAAGGAAGTGCGGTTTGAAGATAGGCTTTTCACCTTGCAAGTATGCTCGATTCCGATCCGTCCATACACTCTGCACTCTCTTTCATTTTTTTTTTGCAAATGTATAATAACGTGTGAAAATGATGGATGCTCCCATATCGAAGACAATCCGTTTTGTTTTGTG
>JAWWMW010090569.1:0-11811 GCA_035048345.1 Echeveria elegans
CTGATATTTGGTTGAAGGTGGCGATAACAAAAAATTTGACGAACTTCGGGTGTTTAAATCAAAATTTTCTTACTATGGGTGTTTAAGTCCAAATTCGGCGTATAGAGGGTGTTTAAAACTAATTTAGTCATTAATAAAACAGGAAAAGGTAAATTAGTAGTTATTTTGTCGTCAAAAATTTAATATGTAAAATACTCCTGATCGAGTTACAAATTACCCTAAAATCCAATTCATCATCAATTACTGTGATTATATGTAAAATATAAATATATGATGCAATAATATTGAAAAGATTTTATATTGTGCCCTCTAGGGATGACAATTTGATCTGCGGACCTGCGATATGCGTCGTCCTGCTCCGACCTGCCCCGCAAGTCAAATGGGGCAGGTCCAATTCAGACAAATTTTGACCTGCCCTGCCCCGCGGAAAGTCCAATTCATCTCATCGCCCTGCCCTGCCCCGCGCATGATCCGCGCCTCGACCCGCGACCTGCACCTCGCCTCGCGCCTCAATGTTGATTAGTTGTTATATGACCTTTATCAACTCAAAATTTTATTGCTAATTCGCTACAAGTCCGTTTTAGATGTTCTATATACCATTATATTCAATTATCTACAAATCACTAGCTGGTGTCAATTTTAAATTCTTAACAGAAGATAATCAAAATCGCGATTGAACATTCGGGTCAGTGCAGTCACATATTGATTAGTTGTTATATGACCTCTACCAGTTCAATAATTCACTGTTAATTCGTTACATGTCCGTTTGGGACGTTCTATATACCATTAGAAAGCTGATTCATATATCTATAAATCACTAGTTGATGAAAATTTAAAATGCGTAACGGAAGATAACCAAAATCGCGATTGAATGTAAGGGTCAGTGCAGTCACATATTAATTAGTTGTTATATGACCTCCAACAGTTAAAAAATTCACTGTTTATTCGTCACATATCCGATTTAGATATTATATATACCATTAAAAAGCTGATTCGATTATCTACAAATCTCTAGTTGAGAGTAAATTTAAATTCTGAACAGAAGATGGTCCAAATTGCGATTCAGAGTTCAGATCAGTGCAGGGCAGGGCAGGTCCCCGCAGGTCCAGGCGGGGCAGGTCCAAGTCGAGGGATTTTCGACCCGCGCGCAGGGCAGGGCAGGGCAGATCGATGCCGACCCACGCAGGGCAGATCGCAATCGGCCGAGGACCTGCCCCGTTGCCATCCCTACCTTCCATGCACCGAAAAGACACCAACCGGGAAGCCAACAACTTTGCAGACCCTCCAACTTTTGCTTCTCACGTCGGCAACACCCGGCGACAACCACAACCGACGTCTACCACCCCGAGCGTCAAAACTCACTGACCCCCTTATGGTAATCACGTACCCTTCCTCGTCCACCTCCTCCAAATCCCCAAGAGTCGCAGTGGACAAGCGAACCCAGCCGCTCCGACAACACAAGCATCCATTAGGTTATTGAGTGACATATTAATGTTGATTCTAACTTTGAAATATTTTGATCGGACGGTGTGGTCTGCTGTTGCGTGAATGTGAATGACTTTGTCCGCTCCGTTAAAGGCCTTTTTCGCCACGTGATAGGGTGTGATGTGGCCGGAGTGCCTATGTTTGGAATTTTTACAAACAATATCTCGCCAGCTGGGAAATGGAAGCTTTGTGTAGCGGTGGAAAAGAAGTCTTCGGTATGTCCACAGTTGAGGAGTGCAAGACATAGAAACAAAGCACGACAAGGACTGAAACCAAACCGTGAATTGTGCACAAAATAAACAAAACAAATCGAAACCAATACAAAGCCTCTCATAAGACGGATCTTAGAGAGAAATAAAAGCTCTCATAAGACTGTTCTTAGAGAGAAATAGAAGCTCTCATAAGACAGATATCAGAGAGAAATAGAAGCTCTCATAAGCCAGATCTTAGAGAAAACACATGTGGAAAGTTTAAAAAAAGCACAAAACATGAGGACTATGAAACTCCTTGGAGTAGAGGAAGAGGGGCCACCCTCCGTGGAGGAGCGGTTCTTCCTCCACCCCGGAGAAGACTTTTGATGGAGGAAAAAAACCTAGACAGGAGAAAGAAAGTATTTTTTACAACGCAAAATGAAACATCATTCAAAATTGTAACAACTATATGAAATATAAGAAACATTAGAAAATTATGTTATCACCTTCCTAAATCTGGACTAGGATCCGGAGCAGTGATCTGCCAATTTCGATTCTGCATTTATAAAATGACACAGGTTTTAAAAGAATTCAATTAAAACGGTGTGCTTTCTATCAAACCTATTTGGGTTTTCTAAACCCTTTAACCTAAACTATATAGTTTTACCTAGTTGCAATTAGCATTTGCAGGTCTGGATTTGAACACCCTAAAGCTTAGTCTCTTCATTTCTAGTGAGATAAGACTATCCTTTTCTATTAGTAGAATTATTAAAAAATAAATTAACTCTAAATTAATCAAAGTCGTTAATATATTTTATTCCGACAATTGTGATTTTGTTCTTTTGTCTCACAAAATTTAAGTGTCTATCTTGATCGCTTTCCTATTATTATTTGATTTTTACAGGGAAATGATATCACAATAATTTTTATCCCTTTTAGAGCAATCTCAACTATGCAAAATAGGTAAGACCTTTGTTATCGTGAATGATCAAATATTCATTAGTCTTTAACTCGCAAAACACATCAATGGATCAACACATGATTCAAGCAATATTCGAAAATAAATTCATATTAATAATATTTATTTTTTACTCTAAATCAACAATTAAGAATAACTAAACTCATATATTTTAAGAGTTTTGAAATAAAATCTGGATTCAGATATCCAAATCAAAAAAAATGTTTTGAAATAAGTATGAGTCGATACATGTTCGTTTTGATAGTTTTAATGTGCTCGTTCATGTGATTTTGAGGAAGATGTTCCACATTTGGTTGGAAGCAGATGTGGAATTCGTGGATAACTGTTCACATCAAGGCAATGAAGAAACAAAAAAGTTATTGAAGAAAATTAGATGGAGCACATTCCGGAACTCGTAATATTTAAAGGAAGGTAACGTCGACATAAAACAAGTGCGTTCCTCGAGAGGCAAGACGAGTTTAATTAGGTTTCCACATGTATTTTCATTTCATTTTGCATAATTCCATGTGATAAATAGATGAGTAAATTATTTAGTGCATGTTTTCTCAAGTTTTTCAGGTGATCAATGGTGAAAGAATTAGATGATTTTCACTGGGGGGACGCAGACGCTGATGAATTATGTGTGCGGTGGGTTAAGCTTTTCTAAAATTATTATTAACCCTTTGCGCAAATAATTCATAAGGCTCTGCGCATTTAGTCTGAATAGGAGATGCGCTTCCATCTCAATTCTTCAGTCCCAACCGCCTCCGGAAGATCGCTAGGGGAGTTCTCTTTTATTTATCACTTTGTTTTTTTTGAATACTATTTTTTCCTTTGAGTTTGTACGTGTTCTGCTTCACTCTTTTGATGTAAGTTGTTGATCGGTGTTGTAAATGTCCAATATTTACGCGCATATTCGCTTGTATTCATCATATTTATATATAAAATTTGTCGTATTCTACACTCATATTGCTATTTCAGGTATAAAATACACTTTCGGATGATTATAGAGGCTTGGAGCAAAACATAGCAAACATGAGGAGAAAATGAGCAAAAACAGAGGTTTTTGGTCAAGTTTTGATCGGTCAACGGAAAGGTCAAAGTCAACGCGCAGTTTGAAGGTCAAACTCGGTCGAGTTGAATCTTACTCAACCGAGTGGAGCTATAAAGAGGGTCAACTCGAACGAATGGAGACTGACTAGACCAAGTCAGAATGATTGGAACAAATAGAGGCTACCTACTCGACGGAGTAAAAGATTGACTCGGTCGAGTGACTCAATGATGAACAAAGATAAGGAACCAAATCCGCCGAGTGGAGGAGAAACTCGACCGAGTCAGACCAATGACGATGAACACAAGAAGGTAACTTGGTCGAGTGAAAATCCAACGCGACCGAATAGAAGGTTGTACTCGTCCGAAAATTAGCTCGGGCAAGTAAAGAGACCAATTTACTCGACCAACCAGGAGCTTTTAGTGAAATATTTATTAAAAAGAAGTGCAAAGGCATGAACGCAATGAGCACATTATGAAGTAATCAAATGATGACATAAGAAACACACAATCCCACAAAAGAGAGTAGAATAAAACGAGAGCTCCCCCTCAAGAGGCGTTGCTCGAGCACTCCAACTTGACCACGAAGAACGAAGAATAAAGAGGCGACCACCTGGAAGACCCAACAATAAACTAAGCATTTACTAAACCTTTCTTTGTTTTATTTTCATATTACTTTTGTCATGGATTGTTGTTCACTCACCATGAGCGAGTAGTGATTTTGATGACAAGGATTTGATGGATCCTTTAATACTGATGAATGAATGAATTATTTTACATATATTTTTATGAATGATTTTTGGTTGAAACAAATGTATTTAGCTTACGCTTATGCAATGCATGTTAGATGTTGATAAAATGCTTGATAGAATTGCATGAGTACTTTAACTCGAAGATGAATATAGAAGGATGAACCTAGGCTAGTATTGTGGTCTCTAAGGACAAAATTAGTATTTTTTAAATCGGGAGTATAGCAAAAAATCTGACCGGTGATGCTATGCGAACGACGAAAGACTAGCTTAGAACATATTCAATGAAATTAGCAAAAACCTGACCAGTGGTGCCAAAGAGTTAAATATTTCAGCAATAATTTAAAATTTCTACCAGTGAGAATTTTATCGTCATAAAATTTGCCTCTATGCGTCTAATTCAAAATTTCTACTAGTGAGATTTACATTATCGGTGCATATCTAGTCTTACACTAACCACACCTTTTAAAAATTGTTTTAATTTATTTTATAAATCATTCAATATAATTCATGAGTACCATTGGTGATGTTATGCCCTAGTCATCTTTCTTTCAAATTGATTTATATCACTTGTCACAAACCTGAATTTAGAACCCCCCAAACCTTAGAACCTTTTAGTTGATGATTTAGCTTATAAATCTGAGCTTCCACGGTTCCCATGGGTCGACACTAGGTCACCCCTAGTTCTTATAAATTTTGGTTGACTTGCGTAAGCACTATACTGCACAGGTTAAAATGGCGCCGTTGCCGAGGAATGGTTTTTAAACTTAGTTTATTTGCTATTTATTTCACTAGATAGTTCTTTTCTTTAATATAAAAAACAAAACTAATAATTTATTGCAAGAGTTTGCTTAGTCAATATTTGTTTTAACTTGTGGGCTAAGAACACATTTAAATTAATTTTTATAGGTGAGCACACAAGGCAAAAGTGAAAATCAAGGCAAACTCAAGCTCGAGGAAGAGCGAACATGGAAAGAACCACTGGAGATTACATGAACCCCACAGTCAGAAACTATGATTCGCCGATTCACTTTCCGGAAGAGTATGATTTCAAGGTCATGGGCGGGAATATACATATGATCAAGAGCAAAACCTTTAATGGATATGGTTACCCGCATTATCATCTTAGTAATTTTATAAAGATATGTCGCACTTACAAAAATGCAGGGATACCCCAAGATGTGATGTATAAGAAGCTTTTTCCGTTTTCACTTTCAGAAAAAGCTTAGTATTTGTTACAAAGTCACGAGCCTAACACGTTTTGCACTTGGGAGGAGTTTTCTTTTTTCTTTTTTCTACTTGGGAGGAGTTAGCTCAAGCCTTTGTGAAACACCATTTTCCGCTGGGCAAGGTAAAGAGTATTAGGGACAAGATCACTAACTTTGTGCAATTAGATGATGAATCTTTTTATGAGACTTACGAGAGATTCAAGAGATTATTAAGAGAGTGTCTGCACCATGGATTCCGTTAATGGGAATTATTGTCAACATTTTATGACGGGATGGACGAGAATGGTCGAGCACACATGGATCAAGTGAGCGGAGGAGGACTTATGGATTTTATCCCACCAAAGGATTCAATATTGTGGAAAAGATAGCTAGAAATAGCCATCAATGGAGATGAGAAATGAACCTTCTAAAGAAGACTGAAAGTGAGTCAAGTGCAAAGCTAGTGACGAAAGAAAATTTTAATGCTTTAATAATGACCGTTAATGCTTTGGCACAATTACTCACAAATCCTAATGTCTACGAGATGGGCGAGCACGACGAGGACGCTTATGACTCAGGAGGAGAAAACTTTGGGGACAACGTCGACTATATTGCTCAAGGACAAGATCGTCATTATATCCCATTGCTCGAGGAAAAGATCCCTAACCATTATATCTCACCTTCGTTGCAAAACCAAAAAGGACAAGTAAGGTTTTACGCGGACACAAATTCTTCAACATCAAATCAATATTACAATGATCCAGCTCAGCCCACAAATCAATACCAAGGAGTGAATCAATCGAAAGGGCAGTATTTTGGTAGCTCGAGCTCAAATCTGAATTTCATCTCGAGGCAAGATGACGAGAAGCAAGAGGAACTGACTTTAGCTCAATTAATGTCTCAAATGATAGTCACAAAAGCTCAACAAGGTAAATATATTAGAAACTCAACTTGCTCAACAACCGTCGAGCTCATCACAGAATCCTGGGAAGTTCCCTTTGTAACCCGACGTGAGACATGCTGATGCTAATGTTATTACATTAAAGAGCGGAAAGGCACTCAAGGAACCAAAAGGTAAAGAAAACGCCTTAAACAAAGTTGTCAAGCAGGATAAGCAACCCGAGTAAAGAAAGTTGAAAGAGGTCAGGGAACAAGAGACATAGTACGTGGCCCCACCGGTCTATATGCCACCTATCCTTTTTCCACAGTGGCAAATCATGGTAAAGGAGAACGCTAGCTTCAAAAGGTTTGCGGAAGTCTTGGCTAAGTTGCACATGATGATTCCATTTTCTGATGTAATATCCCAAATGCCTACTTATGCTAAATTTTTAAAGATATACTTATTTATATGTGTGAATTGAAAGATGTAAATCATATCCCCTTAGGAGCAAATTGTAGTGCATTAATTCAACGTAACATGCCTAGAAAAGCTAAAGATTATGGATTGTTCACTATTCTAATTTTCATAGGAGAAATTGATATACATGATGCCTTACGTGATTTAGGAGCTGGAATTTCTATCATGTCAATTATCTTGTATGAAAAATTGAAAATAGGAACATTAGAAAAGACGTCTCTTATCCTTAGACTCGTTGATGGATCGATAAGAGTTCTGGTTGGTGTTTTAGAGGAAATGCCTATAAAAATAGGTAACTTTTATATTCCTGTTGATTTCTTTGTTCTGAAAGAAAAGTGTTAAGTGACAAATATGGGAAGAATAGTGATAACGTGGGGAATAGCTCGACCGAAGTCGTGAAGAAGTCTTTCCATGAAGGACCAAAGATCCGTATAAGCAATTACAAGATTAAAAGAATAATCAGCTACATTATTGCCAGGATGTTAATCTTGGTATGTAAGTTTTAAAATTTTGTTTTTGAATTCTTAGATTAGTTAGGATATAGTTAGAAACCTAAGTGTGGGGTTGAAAAGGCACAAATCGATCGATAAAACTTTACTCGACCAAACCGAACGAACATAAGCACCCTATTCGGTTGAGTTATATCTTGACTTGGTCGAGTAACGCGAGCAGAATAGGTCTGCTCAACCGAGTTCAACTATCGCTCGGTCGAGTAAAAACGAGCGCCACAAATAGAAGGGGGCTACTCGGTCGAGTAAACATTTCACTCAACCGAGTTGATGAATGCATTAGAAACTGAGAGTACCTATTCGGTTGAGTAAAAAGTTCACTCGACTGAGCGAAAACGACGAGCACAAACAGAAGGTACCTTTTCGACCGAGTGGAATTCCCACTCGACCAAATTGGTTGCTCAACCTCCCCACTACTCGACAACGCACCCCTACTCGGTCGAGTAAGATTTCTATTCTTCTGAGCTGCACTTAATTAGGAAATCTGAAAAAATAACTAGTAGCGAAAAACGTGATTTTTGGGAATCATGTGAAATCCTACACTCTACCCAAGCCAGCCACCGTAACCCTTCTTCCTCTCTTCAATTTCATCTTCTTCTTCTTCCTCAATTCTCTGAACGTGAAAATCCTATACGATAGGATACGAATTGATCCACTTATCGTTATCACCAAGGCATTGAAGAGCAAAAATCCCCTTCTTTTAGAAGTAACTACATTGGTGGTGGATATTTCGTTACGGTAATTGCGAGATATGTGGGATTTTCACTCGACTCACTTTTGAACTGATAACATCAGAGGTGTTTATACTAATGTGGGTGAGGGGTCATAAAAGAAGAAGATGACGTGGGAGAAGGTACAAGTGGAGCAACTGGTGGAATTCCAGCTGCAGATTTGGATGATGAATGGATAATAGACTCCTTTTTGGAATCAAGATATGATCTTCAAACATCGAGATGACTAGGAATCTTTATGTTTCCGTGAATTCACTTTTATGTGTCAAACTATTTTGAACTATCTATCTATATTTGTTCTATGGTTTTAACTCTTATGCATTTTGAACAATTAAAGTACAGGAGGATGGCTGGAATTTGGTCGAGTAAACCGCAACTCGACTAGTCACTTTTGACAATATCAACTCGACCACATTCAACAACCATTTGGTCGAGTGGTCGAGTAACATTGAATTTTTCACTTTCTCTAAAAATTATACTTTGTGCGACATTTACTAATAATATGTTTGTGCTGTTTTGAAAAGGATTTATGTATTCTACGTAGATTAAGGAACAACAATTGCAAGGAAAGCACATGAAGTTGGATTATATTGTTGATAATAGAGAAGTCCCTCTACATCCTATCTTTTATAGTCATTTTAATTGCTAAGTGTGGGGTGGGGGGTAGTATGCATGAATTTTCAAATGATATTATTTTGTTTGCATACTAGAATTATTCAACATGTGAAAATTGCATTCATCCTACATGATTTATTGAAAACTCGATGAAATGTTACTGAGCATGCCTAAGTTTAGTCAAACATATATATTAAAATTGGTACGCTGTGAAATTCATGTGTTGAAAGCTTTGATTTGATTGATTCTCTTAGTAAAAAAATTATTTCAAACGATTTGATACTTTGGCTAGCTTAGCTCGGTCCATTTTCAAAATTTTATTCCATCTTTGAAAAGTGAAGTTTTGCTAAAAGTTATGCAAATAAATTTTGAAAAATACCATATTTCATAGAACTTCTTGATTGCCTTTAGGTGACTTTAGCATGATTGATGGTAAACTTTTGGTGACACTCGAATATTATTTTTAGGCAGTTTGACCAGGCTTAAGTGCGGGGTGTGCAAGATATATGTGTTGGAAAAAAAAGATAAAATGAAAAAAATTATTATTGTTGAACCGTTGTTGAGGGTTAGGAAAGAAAATATAAAAATTTAGCTCGAGCATATATATCATTTTCTCCTTGAAAGTAACTGTGTCAACTTGAAAATTAAAAAAAATCGTGTCCACTACTTAAGTTCTTGTCGCCATGCCTTATTTATTTCGTGACTCGAGTGAAGCTTCTATGTGTTAGCCATTGAGAATTGGTAATGGACGAAATCCTTGTATCTACAAATGTAGGCATGGTAGGTTCTATGGGAGAAAATTAAAAACTTATTTTCCAATCTCGAAACTCCTCTACTCTTATGGATTACGACATTTAGTCTAATACTTGAGTATGAGTTCAAAACCTTATGCTTATGGACTAGCCCTAGCAAGCATAGGTGACGGTTTCGATAAGATTTACTTTAAAAAAACTTTGCACTTTACTTTCTGATTCTTAGTGTGGATGTCGAATGAAGATTTGGATCGAGCAAATGTTAGTTTTGGTATTCATTTTATGAGAAATTATGACTACTATGATTTGAGTGATTTTTGAAGTTTTTCATAACATGAATGATTAGCGATACTTTGCTGTGCTTGAACGTGCTGAAATAGAATGATTTGCTCAAGAAACAACAATATAAAAGTTGAACTTTTAAATGGATGAGTCGCTATTTTAGAATTCATGAGTATTTTTTCTGAAAACTCTCACGAGACTATAACTCATTCACTAGGGTAGCGTAGGGGCTTAAAGGCTTAGTGCATATGCTAAATGCATTCGTGATTCCTACGAAAGTGAGTTAGGAGTAGATTTTTTTTGTATGTTTAGAGCTTGGATTGTTCGAGACGAACAAGTCTTAAGTGTGGGGTATTTGATCGGTGTTGTAAATGTCCAATATTTACGCACATATTTGCTTGTAATCTTCCCATTTATAATATAAATTTAGTCATATTCTACACTCATATTGCTATTTCAGGTATAAATACACTTTCTAATGATATTGCTACACTCATATTGCTATGTCACCAAAAATGTCAAAGTCAGCGCACAGTTAGAAGGTCAAACTCAGTCGAGTTGAATCTTATTTGACCGATTGGAGTATAAAGAGGTTCTACTCGAACGAATGGAGACTGACTTGACCGAGCAGAATGAGTGGAACAAACATAGGCTACCTACTTGACCGAGTGAAGGATTGACTCGGTCGAGTGACTCAATGATCAAGAAACAGAAGGCACCAACTTGGACGAGTGGAGGAGCAACTCGACCGAGTCAGACCAATGGACGATGATCAGAAGACGGTAACTCGGTCAAGTGAAAATCTTGCTCAACCGAGTAGAAGGTTGTACTCGACCAGTTTTACTCGATCGAAAATCAGCTCGGGCAATTAAAGGGACCAATTTACGCGACCATCAAGCAGCTTTTAATGGAATGTTTATTCAAAAGAAGTGAAAAATGCATGAACACAATGAGCACATTATGAAGAATTTAAATGATGACATTATGTTGACATTGTGAGACATAATGATGGTGAGAATTTGAAGAGTTTTGGAGCACTATAAAAGGGAGCCTCATTTCATAAGAAACACACACTCCCATAGAAGAGAGCAGAATAAAACGAGAGCTCCCCCTCAATGGGCGCTTCTCAAGCACTCCAACTCGACCACGAAGATCGAAGAATAAAGAGGCGACCACCATGAAGACCCGACAATAAACTGAGCATTTTCTAAACCTTTCTTTGTTTTACTTTCATATTACTTTTGTTTTGGATTGTTGTTCACTCGCCATGAGCGAGTAGTGATTTTGATGACAATAGTTTGATGGATCCTTTGATACTCATGAATGAATGAATTATTTTTCATATATTTTATGAATTATTTTTGGTTGATACAAATATATTTATCTTTCGCTTATGCAATGCATGTTAGGTGTTTGATAAAATGTTTGATAGAATTGCATGAGTACTTTAACTCGATGATGAACCTAGGCTAGTATTGTGCCCTCTAAGGACAAAAATAGTATTTTATGAAGTTAAATATTCTTAAATTGGGAGTATAACAAAAAAAGCTGACCAGTGATATTATGCGAATGATGAAAGACTAGCTTAGAACATATTCAATGAAATTAGAAAAAATCTGACCCGTGCTGCTAAAGAAGTTGAATTCTACGGTAATAATTCAAAATTCCTACCAGTGAGAATTTTATCGTCATAATATTTACCTCTATGCATGTAATTCAAAATTCCTACCAGTAAGATTTACATTATCATTGCATATCTAGTCCTACAATAACCAAACCTTTTTTAAATTGTTTTACTTTATTTCACGAATCATTCAAAAATAATTCATGAGTACCATTGGTGATGTTATTCCCTAGTCCTCCTTATTTTATATTTATTTAAGCACATGTCACCGACCGGGATTGAGGGGGGGGGGGGGGGGGG
>JAWWMW010090579.1:0-11811 GCA_035048345.1 Echeveria elegans
TAGCGTCCGTCTCTTTGTCATTTTTATACTGTTTGCTATGCTTTGTTTCTTAAAGTATCTGTACTCCGGGGCTTATTTAATATTTCACATCTCAAATTTATTCCGTGAAACTCGACGAGCTACATCTGAACTGCTGACATTTATTGCTGTCCATTTGTAGATATGCGCACCAGGTTGCGGAGTTTTTTGAATTTGTGAAGAAAAAGAAAGAAGTCGCTTCTGAGAGTTCCAGTAAAGATGCAACTGGCAAAGTTCACCCTAAAATAATGCTTCCAAATCAAGGAGGTTTCTGGACTCCTGCTGGACAGAATTTTCCAGAATCAGCTCTGAAATCCTTGGAGTTTCAAAGAGCCATATCTTTCATGTCTAACTCTTAGCCATGTCATATGCTCAGTTTTCCAAAGTCAGTGAGGGGTTTTGTTAAGAATGTAAAAAGTGTTTACGTTCCGTCTAGGGATGCAGATTAGTTAAGTACTTTTACAGACTGTATTGGCTAATCATTGTGTAGTCTAGGGTTTAGTGATAAAGACAGATAGTCGTGAGCTTGGTGTTAGAATAAGCACCATTGTCATTTTGCCTTTCCAAGCATCTAGATGCGTGTAGGAATGGCGATATGTTGCCAGGGGATATTATTAATGTGAAAAGGTTTGTCTACCAGACAGGCCTGGAATTATGTTATGGACTTGTAGCACATGGCATGAGACTTGGCTTCGAGTTAATCAAATCGTTTCGGCTCCTCATCGGTCGCAATGAGAGTTCTTTTTGAATTTTTATATTTCTCAGGTGAAAAAGCACCAAAGAAGATAGGAGAAACATCTTTGCAGTCACCAAAATTGATTTTTATACTTCGCAATAGAAACTGTCTCTGTACAAATATAATGCAGCCTTACAAAATTTACGAGGGCATATCCATGCGGTAATCTCAAGAAAAGATGCCGAGCAAATAACTTACAAGAGCTCTTCTGCTCAATATCCTTCCCATTTGAGAGAACAAGCAGACGCAAAGCGTAGCGATGCATGACCACCATAGAGTGATGGGAACCTATAAAGAAGAGTAGGCAACATTTTGTCGAGCCAATAGTTATATCCGAATATCAAAAGTTGGGGGTACCTGGCTCATCAAAGTGTCGTGTTTCTGGGATTGTTAGTCAGCTTTGCTTTTCAGAAGCATTGTTGCCTGTGCCTTCAATTGCATCAAGATCTAGGCCTCAAAAAAGACATCATCACGGAATATGTCAGCAATGAACTCATGTTTTATCAGCTTGATCAGTTGGGAGTAAATTTGGACAATTGGCGTCTGAAAGTTCATAGGAGGGATAATTTCAGCTTCGTGAGGGCGCCGATTTCTTTTCCGACATCCATTGCAATAATTTACTGCAGAGAACCGGCTGGAAGAGCATGGATCGGCTGATAAGAAAATCACTTTGGGATTTAGATGATCGGAGTCCACCGGCGTGGTACAGTTTATACCATGTACAAAAATAATTGCTACAACTGTGTCCCTTTGTTACCCGAGCAATAAAATGACATAGTGGGCATGAGGTTGCTATCCATTTTTTCATTCATCTCATTCCACGAATGGTCTAGAAGAGTAGTCTCTTAGCTTTAGCTCTCAGATATAACAAGGTTTATATCTCTATTATCACCTTTTAGGGGTTTTGACCCTCGAAATGACTTTGTGCGATATACCTTTCTCTTTTATAAGGGAATTGCCGCTAATGACCAATTTGGTCATAGAAGCATGGTCATGAAACGTGACCAAAAATGTCATGCTCCCACTAATGACATTTTTGGTCATAAGCCATGACCAAACACAAGTATGGTCATCGCACTAATAAATTTTTATTTTTTTGTCGTGGAAGCAGGATTCAGTCCAACCAATAAGAATCTACCACATGTATAATTTTAGATTTTTAATTTAGTTTTAAAGTTATTTTATCTTAAAAATAAAAATAAATACAAACACAAAAATTATATAATATTTTAAGATATTTCAAGCCCTACAATTTGTAATCGATATTGTTATCTTTATAAAATTAATTTTTATATAAATATTCAAATTTAACATTATAAATTGATATCTCTAAAATAAATATTAAATTTGATTATTTATTTCAAAACTTGAAATATTATATCTGTTATAGTGTTATGTATTTAATAATAAAAGTAAAGTGATCGTAAACCATAATAAAATAAAAATAAAAAGATGAGAGAGGAACAGTGATAAAGAGATGAATGGCCAATTTTTTCTGGTCATAGTGTCAATGGCCATGTTTCACGCCCTTGTTGAATCGTTTAAGGTGGACTAGAATGCAAACTTGAGTAAAGGGAATAGGGATCAGTGTTTCGTTCACTGTGAAGTATCTACATAGATGTTTTGCATATTTTTCTATAATGTCCCAGTAGGATCGACTCTCGGAAGATGCTTATTCCTTGGGTTCAAGATACCGAAGCCTGAATGAATAGATGAAAGGTGGCAGAGTCTTATTATGTAGAGAAGTAGCGAAGCTGAAATGTTATATTTATTGTAATAAAAAAAAAAGAATTAATAATCTTAAAAAATTCAATAATTATCAAATCAAACTAAGGGTAATAAAACGTGTGCTTATTATCATTATCAGCAGAAATTAAATTAAATCATAAACTAAAGAGTAAAAAGATATTGTAATTATACACATACGACAAAAACAAGAAGCGAAGCTGGAGTGGAGGCGTCCGCGTCTCTGTAGTCTCTTCTTCTCATGCTCATCCGATCCTTCGTCGTTCCAATCAATCCATCCGCCGTCTCAGTCCGCACATAGATTGATATTTTCATTCTTCCATTCCATTCCATCACACCTCTCCTCCCTTCTTCTTCTTCAATTGCAGTTGCAGACTAATTATTAATCAATCGATTGAATGAATGGAAGCCGATGTCCCAATCGAAACCCTAACCCTAATTCCTCACTCCCTATCGCTGTCCTCCACTAAATCCATGAATCGAAGCACAACAACAACTCCTCTCCTCCTCATCCTCATCTTCTTAACCTCATGCTTCCTGGCTTCCGCCAATGTTGTATTAATGGGCTCCAACATTACTCTCTCCTTCGATGATATTGAGGCCAACTTCGGTACCTTATTTTTCATATCTATTCCAACTTGTTTTTGTTTTGTTTTATTATTTGAACAGTTGATGTGATTTTTATGTGTGTGTGATGTTTCGGGATTGGTTGCAGCTCCAAGTGTGAAAGCTTCGGGTGAGACTGGGGTGTTGTATTTGGCGCAGCCGCTTGATGCGTGTTTGAAACTTAGTAATAAAGCCGATATGTATGCCAATGTGACTTCACCGTTTGTGTTGATTGTTAGAGGTGGTTGTAGCTTTGAGGATAAAGTTAGGAGAGCCCAGAATGCTGGGTTTAAAGCTGCTATTATTTATGATGATGAAGATGGTGGCATCTTGGTTGCAAGTAATTACCTCTTTCTCTCACCATTTATGATACTCTTACTTTTCCTTGAGTCCTTGCTAAATCCTTTGAGTATACATACTAAACTGAGATTTTTAGATTGAAGATGATTTGCGCAAACATCCATTGATATAACCTATAGTTGACAACATTTGAAATATTTTTCCAATGTGTGTTCTAGTGCATTTTTTTTTTTAACTGTTGGATTGGTGTGTTATTATGCATTTACTTATGGCAGGCTATGTTCTTGAAATATATAAACCATGTATGCAGATATGTGAATATGTTCGACTATTAGAGACTTTTTGCGTGATGTATCACTTGTACAACAGCAGTAAATTTGGTGATGATTATTGGTAGTTGTTTTGTTATCTGCATAGACGTAATATTTTATGTAAACTAAGATAATTATTAGTATTAAGGAGTGCAAGCCACCATTTATTGTAAACTACACTGAGAAATTGCATCATAGCAAATGGGTAGCTGTTTGTCTTAGCAAATAGTAGGCTGTTTTAAAATGGATTTTATATTAAAATTCACTTGGAGAATAACTTGTCTTAAAATTGTCACATGAATAACTTGCTCGGGATATTCTGAATATTTTTTGAGATATGGTTTGCTAAACTGAATTTCTTTCTGCCAATAGAGATTAAAATCATCCCACTGTTTTACCAGCACTCCAAATGGAGAAGTCCTGATAGAATATTTGATAGGAGTCTCAGCCTGATTTTTTTATTTGTTTCTTAATTGCCATGATCCATTCCAGTTGTAAGATATAGTAACCCCGATTACCAAGCTTTTGATGCTGACGATGAATTCTGTTTCTGGTACATGCAATGCCAGTAAATGACATGCTCAGTGACATCTATGAATTGAAATTTCTGATGACCTTACCAATTTTGTATCTAATGTACAGTGGCAGGTAGCTCAGCTGGTATAAAGATTCATGCAGCGTTTATCGCAAAAAGTTCTGGGGAGGTGCTTAAGAAGTATGCTGGTCGTACTGACATTGAACTATGGATCATCCCAAGCTTCGAAAATTCGGCTTGGTCTATAATGGCAATATCATTTATTTCCCTGCTGGCCATGTCTGCCGTGCTGGCTACATGTTTCTTTGTTCGTAGACACAGAATTAGGAGAGAGCACCCCCGGGCATCATCTCGTGTTCGGGAGTTCCATGGAATGAGTAGCCGTCTAGTAAAAGCAATGCCTAGTTTAATATTCACTGCCGTTCTAGAGGATAACTGCACTTCCAGTTCATGTGCCATATGTCTTGAGGACTACAGTGTTGGGGAGAAGCTCCGTATATTGCCATGTCGCCACAGTAAGTTTCGTATAGGCGTAGTACTGATAATATTTCTTAAAATCCTGGCTCTGTCCCATCTCTATCCTCTTTGGTTTTAACTTGTCCGTAGATCAAATCAAAAGATTAAAGCTGCATAGAAGTTTTCTCGGAAAATTTTCTTTCTTTCTTTCACCAATATGATTATATGCTGGCCCTTTATTTAGGCTTCAGTGTCATGCACCAATTAAACAATGGTTGTGCTAGTTCGTGCTTATTGTTTTCATGTCGCCAATCTAATGTCATGTTAGGGACACAGTTAGCGAACCCACTGAAACTTAATCACTATATATCATTTAAAGGATATTGATCTGAGCTGTGTGCCTGTGTCATCAATCTTCAACTTTGTTAGTTAGCAACTGCTAAGTGTGAAAAGTCCACTCTTCTTTTTGTTTCTTTGTTGAAAGAGTAAAGATTATTTTCTAACACACACTTATCTGGGAAGGTAACTTACTGCTGAAATCTCATTCATTTGGGTCATTAGGAGTTTGACATCAGCCAATATGGTTTCTAACCGCAACTTTATATTCCAGTGTTGAGTTTATGCATGGTCTCAGATATAGTTGTACAATGGTGACTATAAGTTTGTATTATGCATTTTGCATCCAGTGATTGTCAAATGTCAACCAATATACTATATCTTGAAGGAATTTAGTGACCTTTTGTCACTGGTGGTGATTTGAAACTGTGATTTCGTGGTATTAAATGGATACTCAATAGCAACACTACATTAGATGGCACTTGAAAAACACCTGATTATGGAATGAAATCAGTATAATCTATTAGCTTCAAATTTGACATCACTGCTTTGTTTCGAGCTTCCTGTAGCTTGTTTTGACACTTCATTTGGGCTAAGTTGTTATGTTTTTACAGAATTCCATGCATTTTGCATTGATTCTTGGCTTACATCTTGGAGAACATTCTGCCCTGTTTGCAAGCGTGACGCAAGAACCAGCAATGGGGAACCACCAGCCTCTGAAAGTACTCCGTTGTTATCCTCCACTCCTGTGTCTGTTACTTCCACTTCAATGTTATCTTCTCTCAGATCGTCGTTGGCATCTTCATCAGCTATACAGATAGTTTCCTCAGCAGCAAATCTCCCGTCAGGATCTCGCACTCATTCTGTTGCATCAAGTCCTCAGATGCCACGGTCCGGTAGGTCCTATCAGCAATCCTTAGGGTCTTTCCGGCACTCCCCTTCATTAAGTATAAGCAGAAGCTCCATGGACCTCCGAAATGCATCTTCTCAAAGATCATACACATCTCATTTGGCTTCACCGCACTCATCTGGTTACCCGTCTTTGTCACATCTTAATACGAGATACATGTACCCACCTTTTTACCCAAGCCCAAGTAATGCAACGCCGTTACAAGTTGGCTCATCCAGTCTGCAGTGCAATATACTTCATCACAGTGAATCCACAACGAGTTTTTCAGCATTTGATTCTGCTCAGTCTCTTCCTGGATGCTGATTATACGTTTATCAACTAAAGAGTCAAGACAGACCAAGGCAGTGTAACTGAATCTTCCAGTGGAAACAGGACGTTAATGTTCTGAAGCACTTGATTCCAACTTTGCCGGACTTGTCCCTGACGGATATTGCTTGCTTGGGTAACCCAATGCTCCCTTGTTTGGATGACTGACATGTTAAACAGGTATGTATATTGTAGCATAAATGGTGCTTTCTATTTGGGTTGGTGGTATATGGTCACATAATTATTCTGTGCTGTTGGTCTATTTTCACAAAAAACTTCTATGAGTGTCACTGCATGTCGTACTCGCTAACCCTCTAACAGTATATGCCGTGATTATCGCATAGACAACCAACCTCTGTGATAAGATCAGAATGAAATCCACTAACACTTCCGAGAATTTGGAAATCCAACCCGTGTCAAAATGCATGGTCTAGTTTGCTCCATATGTCGGCTGTTTATAAATGAATTTTGAAAAGAAAAAAATGAGATTATTTTGAGTTTGATTTGAATTAACTTTTTAATAATTATTTATTTATTTATTTTAACTTTAATTTTTTTTAACTCAAAAAGATTGGTTTGAAAATTTTTTTTAATAATTATTTATTTATTTTAACTTTAATTTTATTTTAAACTCAAAAAGATTGGTTTGAAAAAAAATTCAATTTTTTTTGGTGACACAAATATTCAGT
Organism: Echeveria elegans; assembly: GCA_035048345.1. Lineage (NCBI taxonomy): Eukaryota > Viridiplantae > Streptophyta > Magnoliopsida > Saxifragales > Crassulaceae > Echeveria > Echeveria elegans. The sequence continues at coordinate 6,950 of JAWWMW010090579.1, forward strand.
TGAACCAATATATATTTAATTAAACACTTAATTGAATCAATCTATACCTCACCGTCATCACCATTTTCAACCACCGCTGCATCACCACCATCGTCGGCCACCGTCACCACTACCATCACCGCTAGCAATCACCACTGACCACAGCCACCGATCACCACCACCGCCATCGGTGGTGGTGGTCGATCGAAAACTACGGTGATGGTCGGCCGGAAGTTGTGATGGCCGGTTGAAAGTTGTGGTGATGAATTAGGTGTAAAAATGTTACGAATGAGTAAAAGTAATGAATTTGTTGTTTTGTTTATAAATACCAAAAAAATTGAGATGATTTTGAGAAAAGTTTTGAGTTTATTTTTTAGTCAAAAAAGTGAATGAAAATGAATTCAAAAGTTCAAAATAAATTTCAAAGTTGATTTATAAATAAGGCCTAAATCTTATAAAATCTGGTCCGTAAAATCGACTTTAATGCTTTATAAGGTCCATTTTCTTTACCTTTACAAAGCACTAAAATTCCAAATTACCTGAAATGACAATCTTCATTCTTAAAATGGAGATTCCCATTAGAAAAATCATTCGTAAAGCTGCAGAAAACATAGAAGGTCAAGGTACCACCACCTGTCTCGTCCTCCTGGTCGCCATGCGTCATGATATCTCGACCGCAGCCTCCTCCGCACTCAAATCCTCCATGAATCTCATTTCCTCTTCTTCCCAAACTTGTTGCTACTTTTCCGTCCTCCATTACTTCCCTTGCCCACCAAATAAACCATACTTACATTTCCTTCTCCGGACGAGCAAAAAGGAAGTCCAAAGCTAACATGTCCAACTCCCCCGCAACGCAACATCGCCAACTCCCCATCAACGACCACAACAACATCAGCATTCTTCTGATGTTGACTCCCTAATGTCATCTTGTCTTCTCATGACTTAACAGGCCTTCGACTCACTCACACCTTCATCTCACATAGTTTGCGCATACTAGAAACTAGTTCTCTCTTGCAAACTTGATCAAAATGAACTCTTTGTGGGTGTACAAAATTATATTACACTATCCAGTACCCGTCTGATCGATCATTTTAAATTTCTTTAATTTTCCAATGCTCGAAACTAGTTAAATAAGACTTTTAGTATTTTTTTATTTGAGTTAATTGCACAAAATCACCACTATAATATATTAACGGCCACTATAAAATATTTTTTTCACTTAACCATATATATACAATCTCATATTAATACATTTGTTAATATGAAAAAATTCATTAATTTTTTAAAATAAAAAAATTGAAAAAATTATACAATATATATATATATAATTATAATTATATTACTTTAAAATAATTTAAAATCTATTAAAAAGTAATTTAAAATCTATTAAAAAATATATATACAGTATGAATTCGTTATTATTGCATAATTGTTTTGAATATTCGATTCCGAAATGTGACTTTGTTCTGATGAATTGAAATCTTTGATCCGGAAGGACTATCAATCAACCATGAATTGTCATTGTTATTGTGATCATTGTGTGCCTAACTGTTATGGCTATAAACAGTTGTTGGACCTATTCGCAAGGGTTGTGCGGCCAATTACAGAGACAGGGATTGTGATTGACGAGCCCTTACTCCGAGATCGAACGCTCTGTTCTGATACCTTATGTAAGCTTGTTCTTTGTGCTATTGTGTAATTGTGTCTCCTTTTTTTGTCTCTGTTCTTGTGACTTCATGATCCGACTAGTTTGATTTATTGTTACTTATTGAGTCGTGTAAGTGTAACTCACCCCTTTGCACAACATTTTTACAGGTATTTAAAGGTGGTAATGTTTGGAGAACTTAGGATGAGAGACGCGCTAGCACTAAAATGAAATATTTTGTTCAGTAGCTAGTTATTGTGGAGCTACTGAGTAATCAATAATTATGTATGAGGTCTTGCACGTTTCGTCGATGAATTAGAGAACGTACGGTAGAGGTGATGCTTATTTAAATAATACTGTATTTTGGGACATTACAAGTTCATTAACTAATTATTATTATTATTTTTTAAAAAAATCAAAATTAAAAAAAACTCAAATAATCCCAAAAAATAACAAAAATTTAATATAAAAATTCAAGAGCTTACCAAAAAAAACTGATATGCAAATTACATACACGTTTTTAATTAAGAAAATATAGGAAAAGCGTCATTTGATGGTTTAATCCTATAATAATATTTTCTTGATTAAGGTGAGGAGTTACGGAATTTAAAGAGATGGACATCAGTTAATGTGTGTATTTATATCATTGAATTTTCCCAACATTACATCATTAAGCGTAACACCAAAATTACAATAAATATTGTCATAATGGTTAACCCTTTCAGCTAACATTCAAGAATTCACCTCGATGCAGACTTTCAAAACTCTAAACTGTAGTAATTGAGAGGAAAAATTACCAGTTACAAACAAAACACTTCAAAAAATATGCAAATTGATGAATGCATAATTAATGATAGTGCAAACATAGTACCACAGATTAAAGTAACATTCACACAGAATCCATGTTGTTATACGTTTCAGAACTCATTACACGAATCAGACATTGTTACAAACACTATAAAAAACCAACACATAAAACATTCCATAAGCATATCTAGCCATCCAAAAAAGTGCAGAATGACTGCTTTTTCCGCAAAAATATCTTCGCTTCTCCTCCTCTTCATCCTGTTTGGCGTGTCTTCATGTCAACAACGAACTGTTCCGAGCCCATCAGATTCAAATGGACTTGAGAGTTACATCGTAATGACTGAAAAACCTCCTCCAAACGAAGATATTAACCATTTTTCTCTTAGAATTCTCTCTAAAGCCGTTGGTGGCGATAAAATTGCTAGTTTTGCTCTACTTTACACATACTCTAGTGTAATAACTGGTTTCTCTGCTCGACTCACTCCCGATCAGGTTTCTGCACTTGAAAGTACGTTTTCTTTTCTTATAACTATTTCGTTTTTTATCATCTGAATGTCAGTTTAAAAAATTACTCTGCCTTCTTTTTTTCCATCATGTTTTAAAAATTTTGTAGAACAACCGGAGGTTCTTGGAATTATCAAGAGCAGAGCGATTCGTTTGGACCCTCCGCGGAAGTAATCTTGATTAGGAAATATCAAAAATAAGGAGGCAATGTGTCATGGAGACATTAGTTTTTTTTTTTCACATTGCTTGTTACAAATTTAGATGTGTTTTTATCATTCAGAGAAAATTTTACGGATTAAAGGAAAGGAACATTTCCTACGTGGTAGGAGGCATTAGCTTTTGTAACGTCTAAATATTTTATAATGAATATGAAATAGAGGAGATAAATATATCTTATATTTTGTTACTTTTACAAGTTGCGTTGTATAATCTCTAGTTCTCCCCTGATTCTACGGCTTGTCGTTGTTGTTGAATTTGTATTGACGTCGGCGAGGGTCTTGAGACTTGATCCCACCTGGACATTGTTGAGTTTGTGTTTGACGCGGCGAGGGTCTTGATGACTTAATCCCACCTGGACATTGTTGAGTTTGTGTTTGACGTCGGCGAGAGTCTTGATGACTTGATCTAACTTGGACGTTTGATAGTTTCTTTTCTCCGGTGAGGGTCACGATGACTTTATCCCACTGGAATGTTGAAGGTTTGATTCTTGTGTTTGACGTCGGCGAAGGTCTTGATGACTTGATTTCACTTGGACGCCGAAGAAATTGAGTGGCGAGAGCTGATATTTCTTTACTTGCAGGCGGTGCTGCGCACTTGTTGACTGCTAGGTGGCGGAAGATCTGGCTCGGGCTTTCTTCACCCCTGTATTATTGGGATTTTCTTCTTGATTGCAGAATGCTCAGACTCTCCGAATTCTGAATGAATGAATTGTGAGGCTGGAGCTCTCTATTTATAGAGGACTTAGCGGGCTTGGTACTGGGCTTCTCCTTTTGGGCTTAAGTGCTGACTTGCCCAATAAGTCGGATTTCGGCACAAAGTTCCTTTCTTCGACCCAACTTCTGCTTTTATTGATCGACCCGGGCCAAATTTCATTTAAATTAATTAAATTGAATTAAATTTTTTATTAATTCAAAATAATTAATTTAAACTTATTTTTGGGAATATAATTGAATTTTTATGCCTACAAATTGCCCCCTCATGACCGTGTTGCACGACAGTATTTTTGGTGTTTTAGTGCGATGAGGTCATGGGTACTTGACATGAGAGTCGAGTGGACGTCCAAATTCTCATAAGACCACCCACTTCATTTGTTTGTTGAGTCATCTTGTCGTTGTCCAACTTGGCGGCTGACCCGAAATTGTGTGAGCGTCAAACTTGTCGTAAGAGTGTCACAGTTGTATGTCCATCTGTTCTTATCAAACTTGGCGAAAGGTAAACTGGCTTGGACTTCAGAACAAGACGTTTATGCTGTCGGAACTCCAAAATATTTTTCCTCGGAGAAAAACAATCGTCTCTTTTTGTTTTTTGTTTTTTGAAATAAAAAGAATATATTGCATGGCATGCGTGCTACGCATACACACTGACTTTTGCTTTTCTTTTTCTTTTTTTCAAAAAAAGAAAAAAATTATTGCGTGGCACGTTGCTGCTTGACGCAGCCGACTTTTGCATGCCTTTTTTAGAAATAATTATATAAATTACTGACTTAAAAAATGGGAAAAATATCATTTAAAGCCCCAACTTTCCTGTTTTGCCCATTTAAATCCCCAACTCAAACTTGCCCATTTAAATCTCCAACTTTTCAGTTTATTTTCAAAAAATAACTAACTTATGTTAACGTTGCCCATTATAGGCATTAGTTGACTGCTCAGTTGACCTTTGGACAGGCCTATAATGGACAAAATCAACATAAGTTAGTTATTTTTTGAAA
>JAWWMW010090589.1:0-11809 GCA_035048345.1 Echeveria elegans
TTGCTCATGATGATAACTAATGGAAAGAGTAAACTTTTATTAGATTAATAACGTAGTACATAAAAATCTAACAGAATAGTAAATAAAAAAAAATAAAAACACACCACTGCTAAAAATACGATAAAAATAAGCCTTATTTGAGAGGTCTCCGATGATGATACAAGTGGTCATGACAACGATCAAGACAGCAGCTAGAATTATGACCGGAGGAAACATTTCTCTTCTTGAAGATTTAGAGTAAGAAAGTATGAGTTGGAGATGAAATGTTTAGTGTAAAATATGATTTGGTAAGTTTGATTTTAAAGGAAAAAATAGAGCCGTTTGATGGACAAAATAGAGTCGTTTTATGGGGGGAAAATAGAGCCGTTTTAGGTGAAAAATAGAGTCGTTTGGGATAAGAATAGAGCCGTTTTGGGGACAAAAATAGAAACATTTGGGGGACAAAAATAGAGCACGTTTGGTTTCCACTCACTTAGAGTAAATTAAATGCTAGTATTAATTTAATCATGTTATCAAGATGTCTCCACCCTCCCCGACAGAGAGTCCGAACTTCTCTTCCAATACCATCATTATCTCCACCTGAAAAACAGGACATAAGTTGTGTCAGTGGCTGCTTTACTAGTGTAGTTGAATTTAGAATTGATTTATGATAGGAACCCTACAGTGTCTAGAGAATCGGCTCCAAGATCAGCGAACTTGGTTCCTGGTGCAACAGTGCTCTCATCAATAGACAGTTGCTTAGCAATTGTGCTCTGGACTGTCTTCAGTGTTTCCGGTGTAGCCTTTTATGTTAAAAAAAGTAATCAAGCTGCCCGGACGTAGCCATGCATTACAGTTTGGAACAGAGTGATTAAATGATATTAACGTCCTGAAGCAGTTGGGAACTGGGATGATCCAACCTAGGTGCCCTGGAGAGGGTCGCATTAGGAACGATCTTTAGCCCGCTCATCCGAGGAACTCCCTGAAACAGTAGAGACAGAGAGAGAAAAACATTGTAAGTTTTGAACCAGGTGATCAATCATAGGAGCGCGGTGTAATTCTCATACTAACACATGAAGACGCATTGTAGCGAGTAGAGAGGCCACTGAGTTTGGGGAGAGTGGCCATAGAGCAAGACGAAGTAGCAGCGAAATAGATAGCTGTGGAAGAGGTGTTGATGAAAAGTGGTGTCTGATATCGATCTGTATATAATGATGAATAGTTGAAAATGTTGACGAAGAAAGCAATGCGTCTTGGCCAGGTGCATGGCGGTCTCTACTATATATGACTGCCTCTCCTCTAGCTAGTGTTTGTACCATCTTACCAATCAAAAACACGGAGTATCCCTCCAGCCTCTAGGGGGATTTGTAGCGGAGAGAAATGGAGAGATGAAGGAGGAATGCCTGCAGCCTGAAAACTGTACGTAGATTTTTTTTATACATACAAGCTCACTCATTTAATCACTTTCCATACATATATATAATTTTTTCAGGCTCAAAGACCAAACGGTCAGTTTCCTCTTAGACTCGATAAAGGTGTACGTAGTGTGGTTAATTGTAACCGGTAGTAGTAGCAGCGTAGCCACTTCATTTCCTGTAAAATTCTCAAGTTTAAAAGAGAAACTCGAAACCCTAATTATTCAACAACAACAAAAAATTCTTCGTTCCGTACTGATGGCGTTCGCCGAACCACGTCCAAGTGCTGACAGATGATTCGCATGAAGATCCCACTTTCACCGAGGCTCTATCTGGCCTATATCATAGCTCTCCGGGCACAACAAGTCTTCCGGGTATGTTTAGTTTTCTCCGAGATTGGTTTTAATTTGAATTTGATACTCCACCTGCCCGATCTGACTTGACTTGGCAATGCAGTGCTGTAATGTCTGTAGGGGCCAAATGGAAGGAGAGGGTTGGAGGAGGATTTGTTGAAGTAGATGACACTGATTTGGGTGACGACCAGTTGAATGAAGTTGATCAGAAGAGCGTTTACTGCATTCAAACTCTTATTACAGGTAAGGCAATCCGCACTGCTTGCTCGAGTCATTTTGAGAGATTGATAGGGTTTATTAAGACGTAGTTTCGAGATGGGCGTGAAGTCTGCTGCTTCGTGTTTAAGCTCACGAGTTTGTTCATTTGTAGCTAGGAAATTGGAGAAGCTTAAAGTAGACCAATGTAAGGTTTATTTAAGGAAATACGGGCTGACATCGGACACGCCCATTGAACGAATTAAGGAACATATAAGGAGGTATAATGACTATCCATTCATTCCCGCAATGGTAGTGTTTGTTCGGCCTTTGACTTGGCTTCTAGGAGTGGCCTTCCAGTAAAAGAAAGCTATGGTGCTGCTAAACAACAAAACATACTTTTACAGTGAAGTGGATTTTCTTCTTCTTACGCTCCTGTTATTAGATATAAGTCATCTGGAGCATAGGGGAGAAACCGCTTCCTCTACTAATTAAAAGCCGGAGTCTGTACAGAATGAAGAAGCTGCGGCAGGTTTGAAGAGTCTCCGGTCTCATGTATCGTGTATTTTATCGTCGTAAGTTACTCACTAAATGTGACTTTGCCTCACAGATATGGGAGGATGAAACACTCAAGAGGGGAAGCTGCTAGGAATGACAGACAAATTATGGGAAGTCATCATGCATGCATGGAATGGCCCCATAGGTAAAATGTTCATAGTCAACATCATCATCCTGATAAAGGCCCCACAGGAATTATGGGAAGTCATCATGGAATGGCCAAAAGCCTTCTGGCAACCCAAAATTATCAGCGTCGGCCAACAACAAGTTGGGAGAATGTAGACTGTCATGCAAGGCTCTTTTTTATCAGCTACCATGTCCAAGTTTCAGCCAGCAAGTAAGGGAATATCATCAGAATCCTGTGCGGCAACCTTGCATGTTCTTTGGTCAAGGGTGGTGCCACTTTGGACACTTTGTATCCCACTTACTACTTGGCATACATTGCTTCCTTTGTTGGTTAACCATAACCTGCAGAGATATGATGGTGTTAAGAAAAATTGTTTGCGAAGCTTTCGTGTTTACAGCTGCCACAGTGTGTGTTTTAGACTCACATACAGGGGAAGATTCACTCATCATTCCTAAATATGCAAACTGTAGCAGTTTCTCATACATGTGAGGCGCTTTTTATAGACTATATATTAGTCTTCCCTATCCCGATTGCGATCACATTATTTTTTTTGAGTATGGGAGAGCCAAGCTAGGGATTAACTCTCCCTTGAGGGAAACTGTTTGATTCACTGCACCCAACTGCAACCTTATTGAGCTGTACCGCCTGCCCGACAAGTACAAATAGTAACATCATCTTTAAGCCCCAGTCGGTGGGAGCATGCCAACTCGATATGAAAATTTCAATAAGGTTCCATCATATAGAAGTTGGAAGTTGCGCACAGATCCAGTCCATATGTGTTGCTAAAGGCTATAAAAGTAGAAAGAAAAAAGTCACATGATGACATCGAATCCAGGTTCTGACAGCACTCCACCAGCCGTCATAGGCACTCTTCAAAACTGAAGACGTACTAATGACCCCTGTTCGGGTCTTCTATTCTTAATTTTAGAATCAAATCGTACAAAGCAGCACCATAGAGGACTTGTGGCTGATGATTATTCCTTTCTTTACCACGTCTTTGTCTTTCCCCCCTTCATATGATTCTCTATGTGGGGAGAAAATGACATGCTTTGAGTTTCTCAAACAAATAAATGACACAACCTGCACTGCGCACAGCCCAGGTGATGACAGTATCATCAGAGGCTGATCCAAACAAAATGGCCATGCATCATACTCTTCTAGTTCTTGAAGTTGAAGCAGCACAACGACTCACTTTTGGACTGTGGTGCAAGTCCGACACACCAGCTCAAAACCGTTCATACTAGTGTGTGTCTATTAGGGAGCAAAGATCATACGATTCGAGGAATCGGTATCGAAAATCTATATTTTTTACATCTCATATATGGGCAGAATCCTAACATGACGCTTTTCTCCCTTATGATGTGCCCTCGCAGCTGACAGTGCAGACTACATTATTCATATTCACATATGATATATATATTTCCCTGCTAGCTCAATAATCAACCTGGTTATTGGCTCTACATATATCAACCTGAGTGACTATTTGCAATGCGCTTGTTCTGCTAAGCAAAATCACCATATAATTCCTAATCCCACCTAGTGTGTATGTTGATCATGCATTTGAATTGCTCTTAGTCACACCTTGGAGCTCCATTGGGGAATTTGATATACTACCCACAGAACCCAGGGTCTGGGGGCTCAAATGTGGACTAGCTGGAGGGCACGCCTCAGGGTTTCCGCTGACAGTAGTCATTGGTGGAGGAATAGCTCCTGAGCTTAACTGGGGGCTCATGGGAGTGCACTGTTGACTCATCTGTTGTGGACTGGCCACATGAGGCTGCGTCATTATCAAGGGTGCAGAAGGTGAGCTCACTTGTGGTGGTGGTGGGGGCGAAACAACAGCTTGCAAGGGCGAGGCACCTTCCTGTGGAGCCTGTTGTTGAAGTTGCTGCTGTACCTGCGACTGTGGAGGTGATTGCTGTTGCTGCAGTTGAAACTGCTGTTGCTGCTGCATCTGTTGTTGTTGTAACTGCAGTTGTTGATTCATGTAGGGGTTCATACCTGGCATCAGCTTAGGCGGCCCCATCGGTCCCATTCCGGCTCTCTGTTGCATTGGGTATATATTAGCTCGATTCAGTGACTGCCCAAGCATTGCAAGGCTGGCTTGGCTTGGATGCATCTGTCTGGCTCCTGAAATGCCCGCTAAGCCTGGTTGGGTGTTCTGCCCTAACATACCCCGACCATACATCCGCATTTTGGCCGCCATAAGCGTTGCTTGCTGCGGTGTTATCTGACCACTGCGCAGCTGCTGAGAAATTGCATTGATATTCGCACTCTGTGGCAAACCTAGTGGATTCTGACCAATATTCCCAACACCAGCTATGGGACCTGCCGTGGAGGACATTCCAACTCCGCCAATACCTCTACCAGTGCCAATATTCATAACATTACCCAATGCTCCCAAGCCAACTAAGTTATTTCCCATATTGCCCATACCCATGTTGTTTCCAAGTCCCATCAACATTTTCCTCTGCATCTGTGCCTGCTGCTGTTGCTGATGCTGTGGTTGAGCTTGCTGCTGCTGTAACTGCATCTGCAGCGGAGAAGGTTTATTAACCGTATGATTTCCCAGCGGCATATTTGACCCCTGCCCAACGGGGTTAAGATGCGATAGTGGGTTTGCTCCCATCATAAGTGGAGGCCGTTGAAACTGAGATTGCTGTTGCTGAATCAAGGAATTCTGAATTGATTGTAAGGACTGTTGCTGCATTTGCGTTTGTTGTTGAATCAGAGATTGCTGGTCCAATTGTTGAGGCCTGGCAGACATAGTAAGAAGTCCTTGAGACATCTGCAACGCCTGATTACCAGGGGGTAGCATTTTATTGCCAGCTGGGTGATTCTGATTGGACATGGAAGCATTGTCACTGTTTGTAGGTTTTGCTACTTTGTTAGCTGCCTGATTCATGTCTGCTTCAGCATAGTGCTGCATCTCATTTGAAGTGCCACAATAACCAGCTGGCTGGTTGTTGTCCGGTAAACTAAGGCGCATTGGTTTAAGTTGAACATAATCCTCCACCAGACACCCTTCACGAATCATCTGTAACAAGAGGCAGTTCAGTTAAGCACAGTTGTATCACTAAGGATGGGATGCAATAATTACTATTATGATCTGTTGTAAATGCTTACCAAAGAGCAATATTGAGCAGCTATCAAGTCCGCTTTGTGCTGTAACAAGTAACAGATAGAAGTCTCATAAATGGCATAAGATTTACGTCAATGGGTAAATATGCAAAGGAAGCTAACAATAACAGAACAATACTGCTCCTGCACAACATTGTCATCCGTGCTACATTAATACATCATTTCAGCTATAAGTTACTTCAGTTTTGTGATCAAGTACCGCTCAGAAAAATAATAATACATCAATATATGTTCATGCAAACTGATGGCAATCCATTAACAACAACATAAAAGAAATCAAAAAAGTGCATGCACTAATTTTTGTAAAAACTTGTTCCCAGTGTAGGACTCTAGGCATATTTTTTTTTTTTTTTTACAAAATACTGCCAAATGATCACATGGGGTTAAACACCTAATTACTGAATGCTCACAGGATGGATTACTTCATAAACGCACTGTGATGGACATATAAGAAACTCAAAGAAAAAAAAAAGAAAAACCAGATAGACAAACGTAAATTCTCAGATAGTAAAAACAATTGCAGGAGAACAAAACCTACTGCATTGGGAAGCGTTTGAAGGTATTCCTCAACGGCCATAAATTCAGTGTCCTCGATTTCTCCGAAGTGCATAGCTACAGTACCATCATTTGACTTCTCTGCCATGAGCAATCTGGTCCTTGTTCTGGGAACAACTGAATAACCACTTTCTATATAATTTTAGTGAATATGAAAAACATTTGGCCTAGAAAAAAGGAGGAACTTCAGATTTATTGACCAACATACCTTGTACCATGCGTTCCGGTTGCATAAAGTTCATCATTCTGATCTTAGGTGCATTTGTGCTTCCCGAAACAATTGACTTCGACAGCGGCCAACTATCATCCTTGATATCTTCGATGGTGGAAACAAGAGTGAGACTCTGCGCAACCAATTGGGGAGAATGCACAATGGACTTCCTAATGCAGTTATCGACCTTGTTCTTTTTAGCATGTAAGTTAAATCTGCCAGAGTGAAGCACCACAACAACTATATCAGAGGCTTAGTGTGTAATCAAAATCAACTGAAGAAAAATTGCCTGCTAATACTGAATTATTAAAGGTTCATTTTGGCATACTTCTTTGCAACCATTTCAATCTTCACGAATCTGTCAAGTATTGTTTGGTCTGCCATCGGTGGTGTTGCGATTGAAGGACTATTAACATTTGGAGGAACATTGGTGAGACTAGCACTAGCTGGAGAAGCAACCCCACTCAATGCTTGGGTCTTGGGAAGCGAGTTTGTCCTGCGCTTTGGTGGTTGTTGACGTTGCAAAGAGTCATTACCACTTGAAGTCATATATGGCACGCCACCAACTGATGAAGCAGTACCTATAGCTGCCTTATTATCTTTTTGTGGGGTTCCAAAGGATGATGCTGCTGTAACTACTCCAAACTGAGCTCCTAAGGAACCACTAGAAAACTCACAAGATTTTGATGATAAAGGAGACTGTGCCAATGACCCAGAAGATACGCGTGGACTTTGAGCAGATCTTCTCTTCTGGTGCTGATCCTCAATTTTTTCCATTTGCTGACCAAGAATATTCCAAGGTGCTTGCGATAACCCTGGCCGATTGAATGTATTCTGTGGTAGCCTCTGAGCAAACTGCAGTTGTTGGGGATCCAAATTGCCGGTATCTTGTTCACTCAAATGCAAATCGTTTCTACGCTGACTAGCCTCAGGTCTGTCCAACTTATCAATCTCAATCTGCTCTTCTTTTGGCACAAACCTTGTTCCTTGCGCAGGATTAAATGCTGCCATCCCGACTTCCTGATTCTGAAGCCCATCAAACGTTTGACACTGATACCTCTGACCTCCCGAGCTTGCGTATTGAATTCCTCTCGCCTGAAACTGCTGCTGCAACATAGAATTTTTCCATTGTGCTGTCTGTCCTTGCAAACCATTCACGAATGGAGCTAGATGCTGCTGTGCAGTGTTATCAACCCCCATCGAGGTGGGTCTTGGCCTCTTACTATGGCTAGATAGGGGTGACAGCTGACCATCATGATTTTCTCTTTTTCCACGAAGAGAAGACATGCCAGCATTGTCTGTATAGGATAAGATGTCTTGTCCAGCAAGAGGGGCTCCAGATACATTCATGACAGCCCCCGAACCATGTTCTTGAATAAGCCTTTGATTAGTTATATTCATCTGATGCCTAGGTTGGTTATGAACCGTTGGCAACTGTGAAGAAGATACATCCGAAACATAGTTATAAGACCTGACTCCCAGCAAATTGTTTGTAATATCATTTTGTTGCAGCATCATATCACTGGGAATATTTAACTGATCCCCGATTACACTCCCTCTGCCACTTAAGCTTTCAGATAGTCTATCAATACAAACCTTCTTTCCATGCGAATTGGTATGACATGTAACAGTAACCTCGGGTACCTGACGCAACCTCTTCTTACGCATAGTGCGGAAATCTAAATTAAGCTATACAGAGTTAAACAAAATTTAGAAAGCATTATAACATGTACAGTGCATGACATCACATATATTGTTCAAGTTCAGTACCTTCGGGGTGGTATCCTCGCATATTCTGTCCAGCTTAGGAGTGGGATCCAGACACAGGTTTGGCTGTAGAGTTTTAAGTATGCGGGACTCAACTTCCTGAAATAAAAGATTTCCGAGTCATGCAGCAACATAAACATTATTGATTTCTAATCAGAAAATAATAACTTCATCAGGTCAATACCATAAGGTCACGATATGACCAACAGCCATCTGCAATCTCGGGAATGTCTTTCACTATATTTTCCAACGACATTCTCAAAGATAATTTGTGAATGGTAGGGAATCCATCAACACATGTTCCCTGTCCTGTTTCTAATGCACGCTTGCGGTAATCTTGCACCTAAAGAAAAATCGTCAGTACATTAGAGCCATAAAATTGATCAGTTTGTGTGAAATATAATGGATAGATACTAAACAACAGGATGTTAGTCAATGTGTGAACACTGTGCATGTACGAAACAAGCTATAATTGCAATTAAATGACTTACCTCACATACAGTAGTCCCATTAATATACTTGCATGGGATATCATTCAAAAGATTGCCAGGCACCCTTCCGGATTCAATTGCCTACCAGTAAATTAGTAAAAGAATAAGATAAAACAGTACATTAAATCGGCAATCGTAAGTCAACACTTCCGCAAGGCAGGGCGTTTTTTCAAAGAAAATTTTATGAGCGAGATGCTTTCCAGCAATCTTTTAGTCTCATACGATACGGTTCTTCAACATAAGATGGAATGACTAAAAAACATAAAAAATGAACAGGGTACTGCAATAGACGTTACACCTACAGCAAAAAAGGTTTCAGAAGCTCTATCGTAAGGATGAAGCAATTTTGGATTTTCTTGAACTGCTTCTTGATGGGCTGTAAGATTCTGAACAAATAACATCTGAGTTAGACTTGCAAAACTATTTCAGGACTGGGCATAAAAGCAATGACTGTTAACTGTTAACAAACATCAGTTGGCTTGACTATGGAGTATCCATCCGGAAATAGATTCAATGTGAATGATACTTCCGCATCTGATACGAAAGTAAAACAACCATGTCAACATGTATCTCAGGATGAAATTCAAATGTAAAGCATCTGTAGTTTTCTTACCTGCACTAGCAACACACCCGCCGGAAGATAAGGATGAACTAGATACCCCAGCATCATCATTGATCCCATTTCCGAACCCACTCTTCTTTATATGTCATGAAAAAATTGAAATGAGAGTTAATAGCGAACCTTGACCATAAAATGTAAAAGTGATGATCATCATCCAAATTATATTTACAGTTTCTCGGGATTATATATATCACATAGATGTTCCAAAGATTAACAGCAATGCATTGTGGAAAGCTCACAACGGATCTCACAGATGCAGCTAACAGAGACAATCGACCAGGAAACCAAAAAAAAAAAAAAAACAGTCAGCTCACAACAAAAGAATCTGCAAATAACCCACTGGCAGAAAAACCACTCAACTCCAAACAGTCCAATCGAATATCTCTTAGAAACCACCAGAAAGAAAGAAAGCGATATGATTACACCGAATCGCTAACTCAACAAATACGGAAAACCCAAAAAAGACAGTCAATTACCTGAAATTGGTTACCGTCAGATACTTCTGAAGCAACGAGATGATCGACGGGGATGGGCAAGTGCTGCTGAGGCTTAGGTTTGTACCTAGTCCCTGTCTTCGAAACCTTGAACGAGAACACCATTGATGATATAGGGTGTGGCCAGGCAGAGACAGAAAATCACACTATCCCATAAACAAATTAATGGAAAACCCTAAAATATCAATCCATCCACTCAATTAAAATGTCTGCTGAGGCTGAACAATATCTGCAGACCTCAAAAAAAAGAGGCAGCAGATCCATGGGCTGCGTGCAGGTCCGTCTTCCTCACCTTCACTATCATATCATATATAAAAACTATATAAATAAATAATTTTACTTTCCCCTCACTAATCTACGTTCTCTCTCATTTTTTATTATTTTATAAATCAATCATTATAAAATCAATCATAACCACAGCTATATATATATATATACTAGCTGCGCTTCCGTCGTCCCAACGAGAATTGTTTCTGTGTCTTCATTTGATTCACCTAAAAATTTTAAATATTTTTCACTTATTTTTTATTTTTAATGTTTTTAATTTTAGTTTTAATTTTCAATTTTTTAATGTTAATTTTCATTATTTTCAATTTTTTAAATTTTAAATTTTATTAAATGGGCCGAGCCGGGCCGTTATCTTTAATTTTAATGGCATATTTGTGATTAATGGTGGAGAATGGGGGTAACAATGTAATTTTAGATTTGGTTTTAGGTCCGTTTCTAATCTTTTATAAGAATAGATTTCTATTTTTCACTTCTCTATTATATGTAATTGAGGAATTTCATAGCGATTATTTCTCAATTATTATTCTTATCTTTATTTAAATATTCCAATCAGATATCATAAACTATAATTTTATAAATACTCAAATATTTAATTAACGTATAAAAATTTTAAAAATAAGAAAGCATAAACAGAGACTGTGCCAAAAGTGCTAGTTTTGATTAATGCCACGACTAAATTTAAGACTAATTATTTTATAAAAGTTATATATTGCGATCCCGATATGGATTAGGTTAGTAGTTAGTTTTACCGAGGGTGCTCATCCGTACATACCGGATCGGACCGAGATCGAATTATTGTGGTTCGGTCCGGATCGAAAGACCGTAAACTTTTCAAAGTTTGGACTGTCGATTGGCCCGGATCGAGAACGAACGGTTAGATCCTTAAGCTGTCCAGTCTTGATCCTGAGTGTTAGACCTCAATATTTTGGAAAATCAAATTTCGAACTAATCGTACTTCAATTTTACCATGTTTCGTATTTCCTAGGAACCTAAGACCTAAAGGTTAAATAGTAAAGACTAAAGGGAAATAGTTCACATAAAAAGTCAATATTTAATATGAAGTATGAAGAAGTTACTAAAATTATATTTTAATTTTTAAAATTTTAATTGCTAAAATTAGTCGGTCCGGACCGACAATCGGACGAATTTGGATCGGACCGGACCAAAACCCGAATTCAAAAATTTATAGTACAGCGGACCAAGCCACAAAAATTTTCTCTTGCGCAATTTGAAAATATATTTGGACAATTAAAATGTGCATTCAGTTAAAATGTGCAAAGGGGTGGCGTGCCTAAATTGTTACTACACATTTATCATCAGTGTAAGAGAAAATTTATTTTTTATGTACAAATTAATTACAAAACTAAAAAATTCAAAATTTTATGACAAAATCAGCAAAACAAGTACAATTAAGTGATTCATTTTTTAATGTTGCATGAAATTATATGCAGAATTTTGATAAAGTTTAAAAATATTAATTTAAATAAAACATTATTTTTAATGCATAATCTTTATATTTAAAACTAGCATTCCGCCCGTCGTCCCGACGGGACTGTGGGGGACATATTCTTATTGTATCGCTTTATAAATCTCTTCCGAATATGTGTCTTTCA
>JAWWMW010090609.1:0-11808 GCA_035048345.1 Echeveria elegans
TTTACACAGAACTGTGTGACCATTTATTCTAAATTGAGAGCACTTCTCTTCCATGGATCCTCAAGATGGCCCTATTTGTGTGCTTATCATCATTCATTGAACTCATAAAGGATATGGAGACCAAATCAATTGTAGAACTTAGAAGAAACAAGTAAGAATGGGTCCCCATTCTCACACAAAGGACATCTCATGTGCTTTTCTCAAACTTCATACAATGGCTTTGCAGGAAACTCACTTGGAACTTGGATCATTTGACCAATGCCATCTTCTTTATACTCTTTAATCTTCTTTCTTTATATTATTCAAACCTCAATTTTCCGAGAGTGTTATGGGGCTGAGAGATTTGGCTCCTTCAAAAAATATTAATGTTGTCATCTTTTGGAAGACTTTTGTTGCCTCTAGACTTAAATACTCAAATATTATGCAGGTGGTGAATCATCAAACAAACTATAAAACATAATCAAGAATGTCTTTGATCACACAGTTCAATTTTGTACTATCCAAAATGGTTTTCCTGCATATGTAGCTCTTTTTTTATATAAAATGGTAATTATGATAAATTAAAGAGTAAATTTGTTTTTAACACTTGTTATACACACAATTTAGACATTAACACCCCTTATTAAAATATTTGAATTTAAACACCTCTTATTCGTCAAAATTTTGGATGTTAACACCTCAGTACAACGGCGTTAATTTTGTTGTTAAACGCGTGACACACGCGCGTATTTTTAACACCCGTTATTCACGCAATTTGGACATTAACACCTCTTATACGTAAAACCTTAAATTTTAACACCCTTGATTCTAAATATTTTTAAGTCTCGATTCATTTCGTACGCGCATTACAAGCGCGTGTAACACATCGTTTAACGCCCTTGTACGGAGGTATTAACGTCCAAAAAGTTGACAAATAAGAGGTGTTTAAATCTAATTTTTTTAATAAGGAGTGTTAATACTCCCTCTGTCCTCTTTTGTTCTTCCTACTTTCCTATTTGAGTGTCCCTAAAGTTCTTCCTATTTCCTTTTATGACAGTTACTGTAATTCACTCTCACAATACACTCTCTTTCCTACTTTATTTTTCTCTTACTTACTTTTATATTATTTTTACTCTCACACTCTCATTATTCCTTAATTACTGTGTCATCAACCCAAACAGGAATATCATTTCAGGACGGAGGGAGTAGTTCGCACCGAGGCCGGTATAGTGATGGAGAAGTGTATTATAAATTAAAATTAAGTTCGCGTAATTGTTATAAATTCAGTCTTGTCGTAGGTCCTGTGTCAACTCAGCTTAGGTAATTAAATGTTTAAAGTAAATGACACGGGAAGTTGATAACTCAGTTCAGCTCCTTTAAGGCTTAGTCTGGGGGCTTCTCTCTACAAGCCCGGTGGAACAATTCACTAATAGTAAGTAGTCTTACACAACACTTACATTCTGTAATGTTCGAGCCAATACATATTCTAGTGAAAATGATCTGAAACAACCTTCTGTCATAGACTCAAGCCTCCAACTTGATATCAAACTTCAATAGCTAACTTGACTTTTGTCTGAATGTCACCACACGTGATTGATTCGATCACCGATCTTGTTTTAGCTCTTGTCGTTGTCAAATAATAAGGTTTCTCTCTTGCGTTCTTGACAACGAATAACGATGACATGCACTTCTATTTATATGCTCGGTTTTCTTCCTCCTTAAGTTAGCCGAGATACACAACCAATAATTCAAAAAATCCATCTTTATGATAATTGATCCAATAGATGCATATTTACTTGATATATTCATATTCTTGTTGCCATTTCCGAATATACCTAAATATTTGAATTTAGATATATTCAAATA
This sequence comes from Echeveria elegans, assembly GCA_035048345.1. Classification (NCBI taxonomy): domain Eukaryota; kingdom Viridiplantae; phylum Streptophyta; class Magnoliopsida; order Saxifragales; family Crassulaceae; genus Echeveria; species Echeveria elegans. The sequence continues at coordinate 1,846 of JAWWMW010090609.1, forward strand.
TCAATCATATAATATCTCGCAATTATCCAGCTGTCTAGATATCTATAGATCCCACTGGCAGTTTACCGTCCTGAGATTCTTGTCGCAGACGAATATCACATACATTTTTTGTTGCAGTCTCTATGATGATATTGCCCAAAATAAATTGCCACTACTAGCACCAAGGTTCAAGGTGCTCTCAATCTCCCCATTGACAATTTTTTTAGCAAAACACTATGATTAGTTATCACGTAGGATAACATACACAAGATTAGTTATCACGTAGGACAACATACACAAGCTATGATAGATGAAACCTAACACGATGGTTAGAAAACATACGCACCCATAAGAAGAATTCCACAAAGAGACCAAGCACATAGGCTAGTCAATAGTCTTCATCATAGAAAATAGTCTTAATCATAGAAAATATCCAACGAGGAGTCGAGGACCAGCATACGAATGACAAAAATATCGCTTTATAATTGCATATTATTGTTATTTAATACTCCCTCCTTAATAGTATGGTCTTCTTGTTTGGATTCGGGTCGACAATTCACTGAGTATTGAGTTTATGATAAACAAAAATAAGTAGGTAGTGACTAAGTAAGATATAAAGTGTAAATGTGGATGATAGAGTTAGTATCATGAAAAAAATATTGGAGGATGCCCAAAATAAAATACAGAAAAATCAAATAGGATAGAGAGACTAATATTAAACATAAGATCATCTAAATCAATTTGCATCCCAAATATAAATGAGGAGAACCCAAGCAATATAACCTAAGTGTAATATTAATAGTTTTATCAGAAATTAAAAAAACAACATTTCCATATTTAATTCATAACCATCACATTTAAGTATTGGTTTACTGGCACTGGCTCGTCGTCCCGACGAGAATGCGGCGGGAACAGAAAATGACGATGACAAGACACCTGACTCCAAAATCGAAGCCAAGATCAACTAAAGTCGAAAACTTGATTAACGGGATCGTTAGATGTCATCACTCAAATCACAAACAACACAATTAAATTAAAAGATCCAATCTTTCTCAAAATCCCTTTAATCTAACAATCTGCATCAAGAACACACAAAATCCTAACCTAAATGCATAAATTAAAAAATTCATAATTTTACACACATGCACATCAACCACAACATCACAATACATACCTTGCGTCAGCCATTGCTCTCTCCTCACATCCAACTTCGCTTGTTCCCTACATCACTCCAAAAATAATTCTAAAAAAATAATTCAAATCTCAAAATTCGGAATTGACACAAAATCGAAGATGCGCTGAATCTTGTAGAGAGAGGTGGCGTCTGCTAGGATTGAGAGTTGAGACGGACGCCGAGTGATTGATCGGCATCGGCGATGTGTGATTGATCGGCATCGACTAGGGTTGAGTGTTTTGGGATTACCGTGAAAGGAAAATGATGGGTAGTGTGGTTGAGGATATTATTCTATTATATAATAGACTAGAGATAGCCCGTCCCGACGAAACCGCAACTTGAACATACGTTTTTATTTATATCTCCATTCGATTTTCCATATTGTTTCCATCATTTACTGGTCTAATTTTATTTTTTTTAAATTTTAAGGTATTTTTTATTCTAATGTTTCCATTCAGTTCCCCTCAAATATCCCGATGTATTCCGCATAATTTTAAAATTTTAATTTATAAATATAAATTTCTAACTTTTTACTGTAATTTTTAATATTTTTTCTTATTCTTTTTTGTCTTTTTCTTATTTTGTCTTATTCTCCTACTATTTTAAAAACGAAATTATAGGTTTTAGCGATGTGTAGTGGTGTCGCTATATATATAGATAATTAGAGATAATTTTTTTGTTGTTTTTTACTCCTCCCATAATAAATATTCCCACCATAATAAATATTTTTTTTGGGAAGATGGCACGGAGATTAAAAAGCATAGAAAAAGTAAAAATAAAAAAAATGATGGAAGAAAAAAAGAGTGTTTGTAAGAATAATTTTAAGTAAAATAAATGAACTGATTGATAATAAATGAAAAAATAAAATAAAAAATGGAAGAAAGAAATGTTTGCAAAAGGAAAATCGACTCTGATTTAAGAAATGAAACTATATTTTGACACAACAAAAATGAAATTATATTGTGGACCGAATAGAGTAAATTGAATTGGCACTAGTAGTAGAGAGCACACTTGTGACCAACACAACATCACGATGACGCCATCTGGAAGCACCGAACAATGGAACCCCAAATTGACAGTACTCCACTAGAATTTTGATGAAGAAAAAACTATTCTTACACAAAGTAATTCGACCTTATCACAGGTTTTCCACAGGGATAAGATGCATGCGGACACTACAAAATACAAAGCCCATCTGCTACAAGGCTGAGATTTCCTTGTTCATAAACGATATGCTGCGTTTCTATTTTCATATTCAAGCTGGGCGGGTTTCCTAGCTACAGATGTGTTGAGCTCTCTCTATGGCTTTCTCTTTCTATCTCATCCTCTTCGTCGGAATCACCACTAGCTCTCACGGAACCTTGGATTTTTCTCCTGTGGAAGTTCAAGTAAATAAAGAACTACTAGAAGAGGAAACTTCAACAATTCTCAAAATTTTAAGTATAGGAATTTGGATGGCTGCATCAATGTTAATTGTTTTTGTTACCGGTCTTGCATCATTATCTGTGCTCCTCTGGGAGTTGTTGTCAGCGTGTTTCGCTTATACACATATCGCTCATCCATCCCTGCCTCTTTTCTTTGGATAGTCTGATACAAAAACGATTATGTCATATACGTGTATTATTTCAGCAACCGTTAATTTGGTATCTATATATTTGCCGACCCTGAAGGCGTGAATTCCCATATCTATAGCCTCCACCTTGTCTATCATCTTCAACATAAAAGGTATCAGCATTTAAATGATATAATTTCTTGAAGTCGGCGAAATAAAATAAAATCAGATAGACAAAAATATACAATTATTAGCACTTACACTGAGGTGGAATGACACAGTCGGGAAAGATAACGAATGTCATTAAAATAACCATATAAAGGGTGGCATTGAATGTCCAATTGAATGAATGAATAAATAAATAAATAAAACTCAAGCTAACACATGAAAACAAAATTATGCCAAGCCCAAACACATAAACTTGTACGAGGAGGCGACATGAATCCTCATGTTAAGAGACGTAACTTGAAGGACCGTTCCAGCAATTACCTGAGGAAGCAAGGACCGATTACGTAATTACCAAAAATAAGGAACCGTATAAATAGTGATCAAACACTCAAAATCTGTGTCGAAATTCCTAAATCTGTACTTTTGCAATTTGAATGTTAAGCAACAACCGATCAGCTTGATCGGAATCTTTCCTTCACCATTGTTCTTCACGAATTCCGGCGGAGCCTTAACACCTCACAACATCTCTCTGTATATTGTAATTTTTCAACAGAATATTGGAGAGTGTACCAAGTGAAGTACCTTGAATAGAGAAGCCATGAGAAGATGAAGAGTGGAGTATATTAACCTGAAACGAAACTCCATATTTGTCCATACAGAACATAGACAATGTCTCATAATTGTGTAGCAATTCAAACCCTAAACCCCTAGAGTGCACACACAAAATAAGCGTAGATAATGATAGCATAAAATACGCAGCTACAAGAAAACAATTCCGGTGTTGTTGAAGAATAGAAATCATTTAACCGAAAAGAAACTAACCCAAGGTTTGGAAAGTTCAAGATTGCTGACGACACGACGAAATTGTTTTATTTATTTATTTATTTCCGAACCAAATGCAATTGATTTCGCTCGGTTCATATCTGTCAGAAATCCAATAAACCGAGTTAACCTATTCAAACCGATTTCTATTTTAGTAGAAAACCGAACTGGTTGTACGATGAATTGTATGTTCGGACTTTATTTTTCTCTAATCAACGGATTATTTAGATCTAAAGCCGCAAACAAACTAGGATCTTCTAAAGCGCCTATCAGCAAAAAAGTGTCATGTTGGCACTTGGCAGAGGTTATAGTTACATACAAGTCTGATCTATGAAGCTTCGAAATAAACAAAGAAGAAGGAAAACGTATGCTGAAATAAACATGACAGGAAAATATCCCTTTTCTTTTAAACCATGAGCTGCAGCCAAGGTGTATAAGCCTGACATCGCATTGCACTTTGTTTTCCATTGCTTTCTAAAATTAGCAATGCGCTATCAAGAGACAATGACTGTATATTAACTGTTTTCAACTAGAAGAAAAGACAGACCGGCAAGACGAACCATCCATATGTACAATCAGAAAGCCTGATGCTATCTCAGCCCTGTCTTCCTCGCCCCATACTACCACAGCTCTCCTATTTTATCTGGTCAGGTCATTGCCGGGATTCTCCAGCTCGCCACTAAAACATATTGGAGAGATTCTGGCCCTTCTTACCGCTAGATAAGCTACGGTGCTCTAGACTTTTCCAGCCGTGCTCTACGAGCATACTGTTGAAGTTTCTGGTCATGCTCCTTCAGAACTTGGTCGACAGTGTTTGGCTTCACCAGAGGACCCGAGAATGAGGATGAATTTGCTCGAGCTCCACTGCCATTCTTCAACAATTAAAATCAATGATAATTTGAGGAATGCCATCACATCCACTAAAAGAACAAGTATGAATAACCTTGTGAGCTTCTAACACAATCGAGTGCTCCTAACATAAGAAAATAATTCAGATAATGCACTAGAAGCAGGACAAATAAACGATCATTTATTTATTTTTCTTATCGAATCTTATATGTGTGTGTGCCTGCTATTATTTCCCCATTGTTACTGCAATCAATTTAAATCTTGTATTAGTAGTGCCATTCAGTCTAGCAACTAAACTTAACCAAGTCTTACCGCTGATTCTCTGATACGAGATTTACCATACTCCCGATGAGCTGCTGATATCTTCTGTGCATGACGTACTATATCTTGTCTTATAGAGGCTGACCAATCATTCAAGGGACCAGATAACCTTTCTTTGTGCTTGGGGTAGTCTGCAAGCGGAGAATCATGGGTATCGCATCGATCAGCAGTCATAGTGTTCCTCGCTGCTACAAGACCAGATAGTGATGACAGGTCAGCTTTGATTACTGAATAAGGATAGTCAGCTTTGTCCTCCAACTTCGTCCTTCCCAGTGGTCCAGAACAGAAGGTTCTAGTACTTTGCTGAAACATGGCTTCATTAGCAGATTCTGTTCTCTCCCCCGTCTTACGGGTGAGGCTGATTGGGAGGACAGAACCAGACCCCTCCTTCCAAAGTTCATTTGTCAAATGTCCACTTCTTGAGTATGAATTTCCAGTCTTTTTCTGATCAATGTCAAAAAAAAGTTATTAATTACGCAATGACTTGATCAGAAAATTCAATCAGTACTCATTCAGTATCCTCTTTCCTACCCTAACTTGATCGTATAGAGGCTACATGCAAAAGAGTGTACAGTGAAGTGCAAAGACTCAATGATACTGCAATTAACATACCTGATTCAATGAGAATGTCTCATCGTTGACATTTAAGGCAAGGCCAGCTTGATGTTCTTTATGCCTTCTGTTTTCCAAATCAGGCCTTTGATTCCTGCTACTGTCTAATTTTCTCCTGCATATTACCATTTATTTGACTGTGGTTAGCATTACTTTTTTATATGAAAAAGCGATCAGTTACCAAAAATGGGTTTATAAGAAGATTGCATACTCGTGCCTTTCTTTCATGATAGTATAAGCAATGTTGTTGTTTCCAAACCATTTTGTAGGAATTTAAAAGACAGTTTATTATATCTATTCATAATCCATGAGATACTGGGATAATGTTGTGTTCAATACTAAATCCTAAGCATAACAGAAAATAGCTTACAAACGAAATTAGTACCTTCTGGCTTCATCTTCCCGCAATTTTGCATCCCTCTCTTTACTTGGGGGATACTTGGGCAAATCTGAAGGATCACAGGGAAGAGGCTCCGCTGTGAAATACTGTTGCAAATAGAAAAGTAGAAGAAATGTCTACATTTAGTACACAAAATCAATTCCAGTGTTTTCTAGACAATAAAGTTACACATATCACATGTAAACTTCTTGTATACCTCACTCTTGAGAGCACGAGACGCAGTACCTCTATCTACAGGATCTAAAGAAAGCAAGGTATCCATTAGTCTTATTACAGGGCCAGGAAAATCTTTGAATGTTTCTGCAATGCGTTTTCTGTAGTGCTCTCGAGGCTTGAAAATATCTGCATTTGGAAGCTTTGATTTCCTCCATAAATCCTCCGAAGGTGATCCACACAGCTTGAAAATCTTGTGAAGTTGTTCCACCTGAATTATTTTGATGAATGAAATGACATTTGACAGGTCAATGTGACACATCAGACGTGTTAAACCAAATTATCTACTTGTACATTAGTATGGAGAAAATAAAAGACTTCATTAAAAGTCCCACTGGCTACTCATAGGCATGCATCGTAAACATTCTAGATTCAAAATTCGGATGAGACTCTTCCATTAACTAATAGAGCTAAAATAAAGAACCTCTGTTTTTCCAGGCATTATAGGTCTTCCATAATAGAGCTCTCCGAGTATACAACCAACACTCCATAAGTCAATTCCAACTCCATAGTGAGTAGCTCCTAATATTAATTCTAAAGGTCGATACCATAGTGTCACAACATGGCTGGTCATCCGAACTTTGAAATGAGGACTGAAAAAGCTTGCCAGGCCAAAATCGGCAATCTTCAAAATTCCGTTGTTGTCAAGCAGAAGGTTTGCGCCCTTAATGTCACGATGGAGAACTCCATGTCTATGACAATAATCAAGGCCACTTAAAAGTTGTTTCATATAGCATTTAACCTATAAACACATACATTAGTTGCTTAGTAAGTGTGTATAACTTGTGCATGGATGCACACAGGTAAAATAGTGCCGGCCAGCAAGAAAATGAAGTAAAACCTGCGGCTCCGTAAATTTGATGCTAGGTGTAGATGCAAGTCCAGTTAGATCATGCTCCATATACTCGAAAATAAGGTAAATGCTTGAAGATTTTTCAGAAGATATTAGCCCCTCTAACTTTATTATGTTGGGGTGATCAAGCTTGCGTAGAAGAACGATTTCCCTAGCCATAAATTTGACGCTTTCAGGATCTTGATTATCAAAGCGTACTCTTTTGAGTGCAACGATTTTTCCGCTTATAGTATCTCGAGCCTTATAGACATGACTATAAGTTCCCTGCCCAATCTGCAACAAAAATAAAACGACAAATAGATGAGAAGAACTAAACTTTTAGCTTCTTTTCAAACCCAATTTTTTTTCTTTGTGCATGATCAAAATTTATCAAAAGAAGTGAGCTTGAGCACCACAAAAGCAAATTAAGAATTTCAAGCAGCATTTGGACTTCAGGGAACAAATTATTTGTTTGCTGTTGTAATATTCGTTAATTTTCTCTCATTCATGTTACCTTAGCCACTAGCCAGAACTATCATTCAGGGAACAGTTGCCCAGAAGGGAGGGTATTTTACAGAAAGTGGTATTTTTAATAAGCTATTTTGATGAATGGAACATTCAAGACAAATATTTCATGCTAAAATTAAGAAGTAAACAAAGCGAAAGGGGCATACTTTTGCTATCCTCTCAAATGTATCCGCGCGGCGCGGTACCCATTCTTTGACAGCTTCACTTGCCACACAGAGAAGCCATGAAGGCCACCTAGGTTCTTCAGTATCCCAATGTAAAGCCTTCGGAAAGCTACCTGTTGCACCATACTGAGCGCTACCAACTTCTGCCTTCTCCTTCCTCTTCTTCTCATCAGTCAACTTTTGAGAAGATCCACACCTCTTGTCAGCGATTATACCATCCCTGCTATCCACTCTATCTTTAACTACAGCACCTTCCTCATTTTTAAAAGAACTGGCCTTGGAGCTTCGCTTATCAAGCAAACCTCTATTCACCAGCACATCTCTGGGACTATCGGAGGCATCCTTGGTACTAGATTGTTTAGAACAAAGCCCACCCATTCTCAATCCCAATATATAAACACCAGTCTACCAATCATCAGTTGTCATCACCATCATTCAGTAAGGCAGCCTCTAGGACATATGGACAAATCCCAAGAATGAGCAACTAACAGGATCAGAATATGAGATGAGACTCAAAAGAAGCCTTTCCAAATCCACCACTGAAGCGCCGCAATAACCAATCAGTATCAGTCCAGTACCGCAACGGAGCAAGCCAATCTCAAAATCCGACCATATGACAGTAAATACGGCATCCGTCAAAATCGAATCACGAATTCCGAAAAAAAGTCTTAAGTTATCGCGATTGCCAGTCAGCGCTGCGATCGATAAATAAGGCGCCGCATTAGGACGAAAAGAAATACACACAGCATCAGCGTAATGAAATCGACGAAAGGAAGCGAGAGAGAATCGACAGACAGTTGAGGAATCTCCGATAGTCTGTTTTTTTTTATTTTTTTAATTACTGTCTGAAACTCGATCTTCTCTTTACTGAATCCAAACAGTTTGTGTAATCGACACACTTTCGTTTCTTCTTCTATGGGAATTGGGCGTGTTTGGATGGGGTTTAATTTTTTATTTATTTAATTTTTTTTATAAAGGATGGGTTTAATTAAATTGTTGATTACGCATTGTGAATTTTGATAATTTAAAAGCATCGATCAAACCCTCTTGAATGTTATTGATGCCTGTAGGTGTAGGGTTAACTGGGTAAGAAGTTGTTTAAACCCTCTTAAATCTGAGATGAGAGGTATTATTGCTGGAATGGAGTTGGCTTGCGATTTAAATTTGCAAGATGCAAATATTGTTTCTGATAGTATGGATGCAGTGTGGTTTGTTACTAGCGGGATTGGGAATGGAAGTCAAATTCTTCATGAAAAGGCTATGGCAATGCTTCAACTGATTGATAACCAAGGATGGAAAGTCAGGCATATTTTCAAGGAATTAAATCACGCTGCTGATAAAATGGCCAGCTTTGCTAGACAGAGATGCTAGAAGTGGACAAGGATGGATGCTCTACCAAGTACTCCCTTCGTCCGTTTTTGATCTTTCTATTTGGATTGATGACACGATAATTAAAGAATAATAAGAGTGTGAGAGTAAAAATAAGATAAAAGTAAGTAAGAGAAAGATAAAGTAGGAAAGAGAGTGTATTGAGGAAGAACAAAAGAGGACAGAAGGAGTATAATGGCAGATATAAGGAAGATCGATGACTTGTAAATCTGTTGAATGTTTTGGGATATGATGTCTTTGTACTGGAGTCTTTTGACTCTGCTATTCAAAAAAGGGAAAAAAAAAGCAACGATCAAACAGGGGATTACAACGAGGAAAGGATAGCCCAAAAGACGCCGTGCCCATCCTCACCGTTGATTCTTTTTTGTTTTACTTACTATTTTTATTATGGCTTGCTTTTCGGAAAATGATATTTGTTCATTTTATTTTCTGTTTTTCTTAATTTATTGCTCATTTTAATTCCACGGTAAAACTCGCCATAATTATGAATATGGACCGGTGGAATTCAAAAAAATCACTTTATTTTCTTAATTTAATTTGGTAACATACTTTGCTTCAAATTGATTGAAGAAAGTTTTTTTATTTTATTTTTGATACCAAGGTATAACTTTTAAATTCCAAAAAAGGCAACTAATATTCTTTTTCCCTTTATATTGTTCATATTAAATACAAACTAATAAATGACTAATTTAAACATTTTTAGAGTAAAGTATTTTAATCTATAACAATAAATGTTCAGTACAAAACATATTACCAGAGACCCTAACACACTTGCAATCAAATGAAACGAGAATGGATATTTGCTGAAAACAAACAAACAAATAAATATATCTATTCTTATAAAAGAATAGGGAAAGGACCTAAAACCACACTGCGAAATTATAAAATTACCCTTCATTAAACAAATAAAATGACTAAACTACTCACTACTCATTACCCATTAACCTTCCTAAGCCCATT
>JAWWMW010090625.1:0-11806 GCA_035048345.1 Echeveria elegans
CCAGGTGGCCCTAGAAGGAAGTACCACGATGACGTTACTGTGATTGTTATCATTCTTGGAATGAATCAACGGACCTCAAAGGCTTCAACTTGTTTGTGAGTCAATTATTTTTTATATTCATCGCATTACGTCTCAATGCGTTCTCAAATTCTATGGTAATAGACGTTCATTGTATATAAGTTGCCTAGAGTCATGACCTTTTAGAGCAGACAATTCTTCGTAGTTCCATGCACATAGCTTTATCTTTAGATATCTAAATAAAGTAAGAACTTGCAGTTATTATCTTCCAGATATTTTTCTTCTTCCAGAGAACCTAACCATGATAAATCCTTCAAGCCATTAAGTCCCATGCATGTTTTGGCATTGTGTGAAGATTAATAAATACCTGCCGTGTTGGTGGCTTTTCAGTTCCAAATTCCAATAAGCCAAATTCCAAATTCCAAATTATCACTACATGTAGAATCTCTATGCATTTGGTTCAAAAATGTTTGTGTGCGTGCTAGTGGAATGACCTTATATTTTATTTGAACATTTTGTTAATGAACAACGGTTATGAACTGTCATTTACTGATTTTATAAACATTAGAATTCCACTCGTATCCAACATAAGAAAAGCTCGCTGCTACCAGCTAGTGTTTTAAGAGATATTAGGTGTTGCAGCACTCTTGGTTGGGATTGTAAGAAGATATACATTGCTAGACCATTTAGAACGGCAATTTGGGCAGCAGATAATTATTTACATGGCTTTCAGCATGTAAAAACAAATGGTGTGAAACAAATGTGGTGGTGGTGAAAATGTTGTAATGTTGTTAGAATATAGGCTGAGATTTCAAACAATTTTTTTTTAACATTTCACGTTGTTCTCTGTAGTTTTAAAATGTGTCCTTTGTTTGCATTCATGAGTTGATGAAAGGGATGCATGATGAGAGGCTTGAGAAGGCATATCTGTACGCCTTTTTTATTCTGGAGGCGTCACTCTTGTTGGTTATCTGGTCAAACTTTCAGGTAACCCAGAAGGCCATTTTCGTTGTATGAGTTGTACTTAGACGGGTGCTAAGGCATAAAACTATACAATTATCGCGGAAACTGAGCTACTGGGGAAGCTTAAATCTGCTGCAGAATCTAGTTAACTGATCTGGTGCAAGGTTAGGTGCTTCGCTCGAATACCACTAACCCGGGATGAAACAGCTAGATGTTGGTGCATCCTTTATAACATTAATGATGTTAAGTGTACTACTTTTATCATGGTAGCAAAAACAGCAGAAAACGAAGAAAGGTGTTTAATACGAAGAGGATGAGGACTAGCAAGATTGGAGGAATAGTAAAGGAGATGACCGGAGGGATATTGAGAAGATAACGGCAGAAATTAAGAAATAGTTCTCGACTAGTTACAAGTTCTTGCTTCTCCTTTGTTTATTTCAATCTCGATATTTATTCCGATTAAAGCTCCAAATGGTGCACCCAGTGGCGGATACAGAACTATTTTCGAGTGGGGTCATTTTTCATTAGGGTTAAATTAAATTTATTTAATGGGGTCAAATAGTGACAAACATAGTAATAATTATACCGATTATACTATAATTATATGTAAAAATTGAAAATGAGTGGGGTCAGTTGACCCCACTATTAAAGAGGTGCATCCGCCACTGGGTGCACCTACTCAAGAAAGACATGCCTCTACAAGAGAGGAAAGATTGAGGCTAACCATCGACCTTGGGAGCTCTATGACAATCGAGCAGCAATGATGACAATTGTTTGATAAAGATGGTGAAAAGTCTACTCACGATGGCCATTGTCTGTCAACTTTGAAGGACTATTGAAGAAACAGTGTGAACTTAGAGGTGGCAAAATAATCCGTTTAAGTAAATGATTAGTAAAATCTATTAAAAATTTGTTAAACGGATTAATGAAATCTATTAAGAAGTATAAACGGATTAATGAAATCCATTTATGTGTGAATGATGCGTAAATGGATTAATGAATTTCGTTTGACTAAATGAATTTAAACAATCATTTTATGATATTTTTAGCTAATCCGTTTAATCTGTTGGATTCCATTTACATTAAATGGTCTAAATAGATTGAACCATTTAATCCATAATCCATTTAAAATTCATCCATAATCCAACCAATCCATCAATTTTGCCACCTCTGGATGAACTTCCATTCAAGATCTACATAGAAGATCTTGTTACTTGAGCATAAAAGAGGTGATTATGAAGTGAAGAGTCATGATGATAAATAGAATGTGAGTTTGTTCTTTTAGAGCAAATCCATATTAGATGTTTGCTCAAGATGGAGGTGAAGCAACCTTGGAACTAACTGAAGTACGTCCATGAGAAGAGTGCACATTAAAGGGGAGTTCAGGCGTGGGTCATCATTCGCGTGGCTGATCCTAGAGTGAGGTCTGGAGCAAATGTCAAATAAGTTGAAGCAAACCACTTATGTTACTGAAGCGAACAATTGCCATTAGTACTCAAAGTTATATATTGATTACAAGATCAATATGACATCTGGTGTATCCATATGAGAAGATTCCAATTCTCATAGGATATCTTGAAGGACAGATGGACCGTTTCACAACTGAGAAAGTGTGAATGCACCAATGACTAGTTCTTAGTGTGAACCGATAACACTCCCTTCAATATGCGAGAGTTTCAGTACATCAATATTTGTACTATACTTGATCAAGTTAACGAAGGCGTTAGAGAATGGTGTAAGGAGAGTAAGAAATGTCCTACGTGACACACTACTTAGGAAGATCAAGTGGGAGAAAAGGTGTAAATTCTCCACTTGAAGTATGGATGCCAAGACGAAAGTAAGACAACAAGATATTACGTTAGGAGAGATCAAACTGAGCACACATTAAGTGATCTCGGTAGACAAGCTAAGACAATTACTTCTTACGTCCTGAAGATTGATGAATAGTATTGTGTTGATAATGATATATGGAGAGAGAATGAAGATGAAGATATTGCCGGTATTTCCCTTCACAAAGGAATGTGTGAGAGGATATTGTCCGCTTAAAAATATTTCCTTGGTGACCAAGCAAAGAGAAGATACGAGTTGGAGGACGACATAATGAAGGACTTATCTACAAGTATATAAAAATGCAAAGGGGTAACATTGCAACTTGGACAATATATCTATAAAGTATTGTGAGCGTAGATAAGATTATGTTTCAGCCTGAGCCGAAGAAGAGTGTGTAGAGTAAAGGAGAAGTTGAAGAGAAGAGTTGATATACTGTTGAGTGAGGATTGACTTGTCATACGATCAGTGGTGTTGGCTTCAGAGTGGTGTGAAGGAGATCGTAGTGGTCTGAGGTGAACTGAAGCGCAAGTAAGTGGAAAGCTTGTCAGCTTGAATAGACATGGGCTGATTGCGTGTTTGATAGAGTGGTACTGAGCTAACGGCGGCTTGGATCTCGTTGCAGTAACAATAGAGACTGCTTCACTCGACAACAAAGTAGGCAACTTGTTGAGGTTGTATATACTCCGTCGTTTATAGTGAAGAGTGGAAATAGTGAAGAGTTTTCCACCTGCGTTTCACTTGACAACCTCCCCAGACTAAGACTTAAAGGAGTCGAACAAGGTAACCATTTCCTGTATCATTTTACTTTCAATCTTGATAAAACATTCTCTAACAAGCTGAGTAAGTAAATTCATACACATAATCAGTTTAGAGAAATTACTGTAGTGTTACTTCAGAACATAGTGAAGCAAAGCGTAAGGAATTCAGGACTTTTTAAAGCAAGTTCTGAGATAGGAGTAATCGATAACAAAAGATTGTTTCGTTAATTTCAGACCGGATAAGTGTCGACAATCAAGGAAGAGAAAACAAACCTCGTGAAAATGCGAGGAAAATGATAATCAACCATGAGGGTCATTGCCTAACATCTAAACCAACATGGCTGTTCCCTGTTAGGGATAATCTATTTCATTTCAGAGCTGGTATTTTTAATTAAAAAAAGTCATGACCCAAAACATCAAATAAACCACTAACAAATTGTAAATAAAAGACGTACGACCATCTCAGACGCCAACTATAGTTTATAAGCGTCAAACCATCCGTTGTATGATCATTTGCAAAAAAATGACTCGTATGTTTCTTGTTTTAGACTTTTAGTTCTGACCATCCTTAACTTTAGTTCACTTAATGGAAAGCTAAGGCGACTGAATCATATGTGAGTAGAGGTGGCAGAACGCAGAAGCGAATATGGCGACAGTACTTCAGCAGGTTAGTGCACCAGCACCAACTTCAACCACGGCACAGTCATAGGATTGACAATAATGAATTATAACATTTGCGACAAGTTTATTTTGTACATGCCAAAAAATCAACCATGACATTCATAGGATTGACAATGATGAAATTTATAACATTTGCCACAAGATTATTGTTAGACCCAACAATCATGAAACATCGTTTTGATACCCATTTCAAGAGAATAACTTTGTTCCACATTGAACCTCCATCAATCTTAAATGTGGGCACCTTGTTGAGATTGAATTTTCATTTCATGCGATTTGATTGCGCAAAAAAAAAAAAGACATATCAGTCGATTATAAACGGTTGACGGTAGAAATTTTAGCGCCGGTTGAAGCCGATTGTAGCTACGTGGAAGAGATACAAATTGAACTCTTCTTAATAAAGCAAAAATACAAATTGAAGATGTCATCTGACGAAATGTAGTTCCATTACCCTGAAAGAACGACAGCGGCAAGGCAGTAAACAATTCCTCAGAAACTGAATAACTAATCTAGTGGCACGGCAACGGCAAGGTCCCATGAAGTACAAGGTATTCATCTTGTATTGTCATTTTGGGATCACAAGCCTTGCCTTTCCTGGATGTTTGCATGCAGCTTGAAATGCCAATGTAATCATTCTCTACACAAGTTACTAACTATTTTTTTGTATCCGAATCGGAATCCAAACATTATGGAAATGGCCGTTGAAGTTTAGGTAATTTTTTACCCCATCAGGAGTGATGTCATCTTCTCCGGGACCAGCTTCCTAATCATCCACCGGTGTAGCAACTGCATTGCGGAACTGCAAGATATTAGAGACCTTCTCGTCAGGTTCAACAACCTCAAAGTTGATTGTAGAACCGGGAACAGCAGCAATACGGGCAGGTGCACGGCGGGCACCAACTCGTCCACTTCCACCACGACCAGAATTAGAGCCTCTGCCTCTACCTGCCGCGGCGGATTCAACATTCTCCAAACAACAACTAAAAGTGATCAAATATAACAAAAACAGACCAACCAAGGAAGTATGTTTTCTTTTCGACGAGGGATGGCCATGTTTTAGCACAAAAGTGGCATAACGGTCAACTCTTGGTCTTCTATCGAGGAAGTTAAGAGTTCAAGTCCTCCTGAGTGCATCCACGCCGTGAGTCCGGGGTGTGTGGTCCTTCAGCCTTAGTAAGGAATATTTTTATAAAAAAAAGGATGGCCATGGTTTTTCCTAGCCAGCCCAGATCATACAACTCCTTGAAGAAAATTTAAAAAATAATAATTTCAAAGCCGTTCCCGGGACACACCGGAGAGCTTTGAAATATTCAATATAAATAGGTCTCTTATGGAGAAAATGGATGATGGAGGATCGAAGCATTTTCAGCTTGGGAAATGAGGCAGACACACTTGGAAAATCAGTCTGTTTACACATGGAACGAAGCATCATCCGGAAAGGCTGCATATCAATCGAGAAGGCTGCACAAATCCAAGAACTTGGTTTACACATGTTTGCTATTTTCAGTTGCATTCTCCTATTATAAAAGGAGCAGTTGAGAATCAGTAATTCATTAAAAATATCAATCAAAAATCAGTTTTTATTTTATCTCTTTTATCAGTTTTTATCATCACCTTCGGGTGTTTCTATCCATCAATCCTTCGAGCTTCGGATAGAAGTAAAATTCATATCTATTTATTACGCTTCCGCTACGTCAATGGAGGAGGCTAAGTATTTATGTGTGACTCGCTTTGTGCATGGTGATGTGTTTACTGAAAATAGCTACTTGTTGTTTGAAGAAGTAAAGTCGATCAGCTGGTCGGAGAGTGGGGGAGAATTGAGGGGTCTCATGTACGTTGCTGACTTCATTATTTCTGGTCTTTGATGCTCTGATTTTGCTTTGTTCACGTTCAACAAAAATCAGATAGCTCATTTTGGTTTTGTTCACCTGACAGCTAGAGTTGGTTTTGGTTTTTGAGTTCGACTGTTGTCTGGAAATCAGGTGTACGACCTTGGTAAACATTATGATTTCTGTCATGCTCGTTTATCCCAATTAAATTTCGCAAATGTCTGCAAAAACATATGCCACAGAACAACAAGAACAAGGCCGGGATATCTTTAAACTTTCAAGCTTTTGCTTGAAAATGAATGAAAACAACACATCGACTCTAGACATGCTCCACACATTCAAAGGAAGTGCAGTTGACAAAAAATTAGTAAAAGTTGATTTTGAAAACGTTTCTACAAAATTTGTTGACATGGAGTGAAGCATAAACGTAAGATTTGTGGATAAAAATGCTTGTATAATAGTTAAGCAAAATACTTCTTCAACAAAGTATGAGTACAAGGGCAAGAACTACAAAACTATAGCATACTACTTGCTTTCTGTGAGGCGCGGTCCTGTTATCTGCTGTCGATGATCTCTTTAGCATCTTCATTTCAATTCGGGAAGTTTGAGAGTGCCATCATCTACTAGTGGTTGCAAATCCCCTCTCACCATTTCACGCACTTGTGGATCAGATGACTCCAAGAATGCAGTGATCACTTTCGCACTGAAAATACAACAACGGAGATATTTTGGCAATGCAGTGATAATTAAGAGCTCAACTGTTTTGATTGATATGAAATCAAACCTGTGACCCTTTGCCCATATTTTGAATGTCCCTTGGAGCGCTCCCTTCCACAGTGTAGATGCAAAACTGGGAGAGTCCAAAATCATTTTTCTGATGGTTCGGCTGGAGTGGAAATCTTCCAATACATGCTCCACACCTTCCTCTTCCGATTTAGGCTCAGCTGCAGTTGATGCTATAGATTCATTCAATGCCTCCAACTTGTCATCTAATGAAGGGTGAAGAATGCCATCACTACCCCCTGTTACAAGCTGCAACAAATAGATAGTACATTCAAAATATTGAATCAGAATCACTTGTTCTGTACTGTGGGACTATATGACTCGTCTGACATCCTATTGAAAATATCAACCTCAAAAAAAATATGCGAAGGGCAACTAGCAATTTTGTAGAATTATGGAAATGAGAGGTTACCTCATAAACAACTTCTTTTCCAAAATTTGATCTAAGAAGCTCTCCAGCACTCTCAATGCACGTGTTGATGACACTCTGAGATGTACAAAAAATAATAATGAGAAAATATTTTAATCACTACATTAGTCGCATTACCCAATATGCTGAATAAAAAAATCTACTAACGCAATGATTTTATACAGAAGTGAACGGAAATTACAAACCTCGGCAAGACCACTGTTGATGAGCAACTCTTGTCTGCGCAAAAATGGATCTTTTTTTCCACCCTCACATGAGAGGGCTTTAACATCAGAATCTTTGGATTTATCAACTTCTTCACTTTCCTTGATTTTGTTCTCTGAATCTTCTTCTTCATTTTCCTGATGTGTCAATGACTCTTCAAGGTTATCGGTAGAATCCTCCTAAAAGATACAAATCAAAAGTAAGTTTTCTACTGATGTACGTGCTCAGCAGAAACTCAGGAAAACATACTATAGACAACTTGCCTTAGAACACAAAGAAGGAACAGATGCATCAAGTATAGCAAGGTCTTGTGGACTGAAATAACGAGGGCAACGCGGGTGAAGAAGCTGCAATATAGCACGCCTTCCGTTCTGATAAAAGTTGCAGACAAGCAAATTAAGTTATGGAGGTAATATATCCAGCAATATGTCAAACTGGTGACTAGATTTTGAGTGCCAGACCCATCCAGACATCTAGTGTGTTCAACTAAGCTGGGCTTAACTACACTTTGTGTGACAGAAGATTATTTATGAGATAGATAATTTCTAACCAAATTCAGGAAGTATTCCCCCCACCCCCAATAAATCATAGAGGTACTAACCTTGTCCCAAATTAGATCCTTCAGAACGGTTTGAAGTTCACGGACTATGATCTGGAAAGGGAAGAAATTATCAGGTCAGTTGAAACTTGAAAGTTAACATTATCATCCAGACAGTTGACTGCAGTGACAGTACAAACCTTTGTTATAAGCTTCGTATCATCCATAGTTGACAGTATAGAACAAAGCACCTATAAAATAATTTTAGGTGCATTAAACAAAGTTATCTTCATGCATATCAAAGAAGACAGATAGAGACATATATACAGAGAGAGTGGCCGACTAAGACGAGTCGTCAAGTTCAAAAAAATATGCACAATATTGAACATATGAAATGCGCCTCATACCAAGCTACCATATTGATCATGAGCTATCTTGCCCACATGGCCTTTCATTCCCTTGATGATTTTCTTCCTCTCCTGACAATAATGTGGATGAATTGACATCAAGCTTGACCAGCGCAGAATAGATTGAACAACATGCAACAGCGAAACAAGAAAAAATTATACACATTAAAATCACAAGTCAAAATGCACACCTTTGCAGTTCCGTGTCTGATGCAGAGTATTCCGATCTCAGATCCATCCCTAGTATGGATCATCCTAACGATTAGAGGCCCTGATAATTCTTTAATCACATCTGCACTAGAAGTCTACAAAAAAAGCTTTATTCAGAAATATAGAATAGGGATCAGAGTAGCACCTAACAAAGATGTCACTCAAACGAATTCTGTATGGAATTCTGAGTAGATTTCATTTCATGAGTTAAATTCATGAGAGCTCGTTTGGTATATTTGCTTAATAGAGAGAAGAAGCCCATTAGTGATGTTTATACGCTTAGAGAATAAGGGGTATGTGTATTTTGAGTTGTGGAGTTTTCCCATTGATGACAAATTACTTTAAATGGAAGAAAAAACCCTATATCCACTGTAGAGGGATAAAATTACCTTATCAGCAATGCTCAAGTACTCAACCAAAAGCTTATGAATGATGGAGTGATCAACTATTCCTTTCTCAAGAATTGGTTGAATGATAGGCATCATGAATCGTAAAACAGCAGCTTTTTGCAGTTTTAGCTTCAAAATTATATCCACCAATCTGATATCAGAAGGTAAATGCCCAACTATTCAGTGCATTTCATAATAAATATAAGTAACAACTGATAAGAAAGCATATCTTACCTGCTCTCTTTCGCTGATATCAGATTCTTAAACAGCTGAAGCTCTGTAGAATACATCTCAATAAGAAGTTGTTGCTTCTGTGACGCATTTCCCAACTGGTAAGCATGTTCAATAACTGCAAAATCCCAATATTGGCATATATTCTTAGTAATCGCGTATTTGGCTTTCTAATGGCAAAATTTTGAATACATTGCTAGCGAAGTTGTAATTTAATATTTAAATCACTTCATTATCACATATTCACAAAATCGAAGGCAGCAAATGAACCACACACAAAATGACACAATCTTCTTTTCAGAAAGGCGGAAAATAGGAACCCAGTGAACGTTAACAGGCATTAAGTTTTTTCATAAGTACACAAATGAACCAAGCATACCCATACAAAAAACAAAAGAACAGTAAAAAAACAATATCCAAAAACTCCACGGAAAAGCGAAACAGAGTGAACTTTGTAAGAAAGATGCTACTTATAAGTCACTCATACCAACAGAGCCAACCACATGCCGGAGAAGTTGAGCAACATGACCATGAAAGGAAGAGATGAAATCAGCTAACTGCTTCTTGGAAGCTGCAAGAGAGATGGGTAGCATAAGTATTAATGAAAACCACCAAATATGCAGAAAACCACGTTCAATCCGGATAAACCATACCAGTATCCAACAATTTCTTCACAAGGAAAACCGCATATTTGTTGGTTGAGAGGTTGAGGAAATGAGGTTTAAGCTCCTCAAAAACAGCATCTCTCTCAGCTTGTGATGAGTGTTTCACACATGTCTAAAATAGATAAAAGATGTCAACAAATGAAATCTCCAAATACCTTAACTGCCATAGTAGATAACCATCAGATCAATCACCTGTAGCACACGAGATGATACATGGGAACTTGCAATTTCAGAAATCTTTCCTTTCATCTTCTGCAGAGCTATAGTTACTAGCCTTAAGATAGAACGCAAAACACGCAGCCATTATAAAACAGTAAACAAACAAAAAGTCAATCAACACAAAGGATTGACATTACAAACGTAAAAGAGACATACTTAGCTCGATCTTCCTTAGAAATGTTACGCTGGCGCATTTTCTCCCAAAGTGAAGTAAGCTCCTGATTGATTAGCCAAAAAAAATTATACAACAAAAGCACACAATCTTTCTAATCTTCATCAAATAAATTTCCTTTTATTTATAAAACTGCTGATTAGTACTTGTTCTAAAGTATAATATGGTTTTCTCCGCTTCTTCCTTTCCTCCGTCAACTCCTGCAATTAATCAGACACAAGCGCACAAATTATATACCAATGTCAAAACACAAACAAACCTGAAACTAAGAAGATACCATTCGTTCCACACGTAATCAAAAATCTTGTAAAAAGCTACCTTAGCATGAATACGACTTTCTTTCTTGGTTTTCGGCACGGTCTTCTCCTTCGTAGGAGCTTCGTTTTTCTTAGAATTGAACTTAACCCTACGCTGCTGCTCATTGAACTTGCCAGGCGTTGATGGATTAGGTTTGGAATTAAGCAGCTTCGGTTTCTTGTCGGATGACTTTTTGGAAGCGGCGGAGTCGACGAGCTTCCTCTTGTTTGATTTGGTGGCTTTGTTGTCCTCGGCCGCCATTGCTAGCTGTTGTGGGAGTTCAATTGGGTTTGGGTAGCAGAAGAGAAGAGGGAGGCTTTACAAGGGTTTTGGGAGTTCGATTTTTTCAAACTGGGTCGGGTTGAAGCATCTTGACCCGGTCCACTCAAACAATTAGGGTTTTTCTTTGTTTATTAAAATTGGGTTATGCTGTGTTTGGTTGTTGGTTGGATGTAATGGAATGATAATGGAATAGAATGAAAAATGGAATGGAATGAACTTTGGAATGATCATTTCATTTCTTTGTTCACTTGTTTCATTTCACTTGGAATGGAATGTAATGAAATTTTATAGAATGTTCACTTGTTTCATTTCACTTGAAATGAAATAGAATAAAAATTTATAGGACGAATTGCTATTTCATTTGACTAAAACATGTTTCGATTATCACGGATTCTACACAGTCACTGATGTACTTATACCAAAAACAACATTGGACATAAGTTTCCAAAATCGAAATAAAAGAAGTTTTACACCACATGGCTTGTTTGAAATCCACGTAAGTTTTACACCACACGACTTGTTTTAAGTACAAGATCAAAATAAAACAAGTTTTACAATGCATGACTTGTTCGAAATAAAACAACAGTACACTTAAGTTTTTCAATCATTCATCAAAGCAATTTCTTCATTTTTGCCATCATCAAATCTTGTGACAAATTTGCACAATACATACATAATTTATCAGAAGACATCCTACCAATCAATATGAATTCATTAACAAGTATAGATTCATAAATGAACAAGTAGCAAAGAATTGTATAGTACATAAACAGAATAAATGAGAACCAGCTCATCTACATTTTTTAATCTTTGTCTACAAAACTGACGTGCAGTATAGCGGTGTATATCGCAAGTACGTCAAACAAAATTTATGAACTAGGGTGACCTAGTGTCGAACCC
>JAWWMW010090672.1:0-11802 GCA_035048345.1 Echeveria elegans
AGTTTAGTCTGAAGTAAATAAAACACCGCTGACGCCAGTAGATCGGCGCGGATGCTTCATAAACAGCTGGCGCGGATGATGTATTTATAGACAGTAATCCTTCTTCATTCGTGCCCAGCTATTCCTTCTTCGACCGTGATATTTTATGAACTTCTGCACTTCAATTTTTTTACTGTCTGCTCTTTTTGACCCTCTTAACATTCGAAACACTCCTCAATAACATCATGAAAGTTGTATGATTTTGAGTCAGCTATCTATCGAAATTTATTTTGTTTCAATCGAATCATTGATGCTTTCTCTGGAAGCTTTCGAGTAACAAAAGGTCCCGAAATACGACGAAATTGCTCGTATCGCTTCCAATGAACACCAAAATCTCTTCTTGAAGATAAATAACCTGAAACAGTAAGTAAAGGAGTGAAATAGCGACAAATGTTCGGGAAAACTACTAGAATTTGTAAGTATAATAAAGCGAATAATAAGTCAAGAATCAATGAGGCTAGCACATTCTTGAGGCATGAAATAAGATCAGCATTGGTTGAGATCACAAGGAAGCTTGTTGTTGCAGCATATCTCTTTAGGAGATACTCTGGTCTAGAAGTTGTTGCACCAGCTGTTATATTGTGCATTGGACAACTTGTCATTGCTTTAAATATTGTTGCACCAGTTGATTTATGTATGCAGACAACAATCCTTCAGTAAGTGTACTAGAACTAGTAAACTTCAGCATGTCATTTATTACCATGTAGCTCACATGGTGCACTTTGTGCGAGCTTAGGTTGTGAGTAGGAGGTTGGATAGGTGCTTTGGGCGTATGGAGATAGTTGTTTAGGACAGTATATGACTTATGAGCAAAGACTCGCGGAGAGATTTGATGGGGTGTGGCTAGAGTGATGTCGGATGGAGGCGTAGTCTTTGCTGTGTGTTGAAATAATACATAATGCTTAGGATCCTTCCTTGCAACTAGAAGAACTCAAGCCAGTGATACAAAAAGTTTATTTGATTGATGAGAGATCATATCATTTAAGAGCTGAGATAATCTCAATACACAAATTTAAATGGATACAATACGGCACAAGAAGACTAACAAGCAAGTGCTTCTGTTCAGTTTAATGGCCTTCTGTGGAATGATCGCATTTTGAAAGTTCATGGTTGAAAAAGACAGCAAGGATTATCGAGGTGATGATCACTTTGCCATCATGACTTTAAGTCTTTAACAAATCCTTCATATTTGATTTGACCATCACCATCCACATCAGCTTCACGGATCATCTCATCAACTTCCTCATCAGTTAGCTTCTCACCTAGATTCGTCATACTCAGCTGCGGAGATGAAGCCGTTCGGATCCTTGTCGAAGACTCTGAAGGCTTCCTTGAGCTCCTCCTTGGAATCAGTGATCTTTATGTTCCTTGCCATAAGGTTGAGAAACTTTGGGAAGTCAATTGTTTCATTTCCATCAGCATCAACTTCGTTGAACATGTCCTGCAGTTCTGTTTCAATTGGGTTCTGGCCAAGTGACCGCATCACAGTACCAAGCTGCTTAGTTGTGATGCAACCTGCTCAAGACGCGAAAATCAGAAGTCACAATTAAATTCCTCGAAGCGCTAAACTATTCCTAAGGACTTTCGGTTGAAAATAAAGAAAATTGAAAAGGCCGGAAGCAAACGAGTGAAGCTAAATGCGCAAGTCCCTGGCCAAACACTGATGTGCAACTCAGTCAAGACATGGCGATAAGGACACATTATAGCTAGACAACCAAACTCATTAACGGCTAAACATTTAGTTCCCTTCTTACAGCATGCCCCAAACTGAAGCTTACAGTATTCTTAATGTTTGTTAGTTTCTTGGATAGCTAGACTTGATATATCAAGCCGCAGGGTCATGGATGAGTTGGGCACTTACCAGACATAGCCATATCATAATGCAAGTAGAGGGCTAGAAAAATAATCAACACGTTGTAACGCAATGGACCAAGCATCAACACATTAATACAGATGTTCACCTCATGTGTATGCAAACAACCAAACACCACATTCCAAACAAACAAAAAAGGTGAACACTAACTACATGTTTTACGGTTTGGTGCTTATGAAAGCATGTATGATTGAACTTTCCCAATCAAACGAGAAACTGGAGGACAACAGAACAGGCTTATTCTTCGGATCACAGGGTCTCCACAGAAGGCGTTCATGATCAAAATTCAAACAAACTGAGGCGGCAGGAACGGCGCTAGTGGGCCTGATCTCACACACACACACGAGAGAGTAGAGGATTCGAATTTCAAAGACACAGAGCTAACAGTGCATATCAATATCTGCAAATTAGATAACATAACAATCACTGTCCAGATAAAAAATGTCAAACGAGCAGAAAAGCACCAGAATAAGATCAGGCAAAAGAGAAAGAACAAACCATCGCCGTCCTTGTCGAAGAGGCTGTAGGCTTCCTTGAACTTGGAGATCTGGTCGTCGGTGAGTTGCACGGCCATAGTCAGAGAACGGAAAAATAAAAGGCGAAAATGTGAGAGTACAGAAATGCGTTGATAGTGCTGTCGCTGTGCCGTCTTCTTCGCCGCTGTCTGTTCACCGTTATGGGCTTCAAATGGGGTCGCCGTACCTCGGCCGACCTGTCTCAGCCAAAACCATACAAAAACAGACCCAAACGATGACAACGCAAAACACTACAATGGGCGTGGGCAAATAGTAATATTTTAATTCATCTTCCGGACGAAATTGGAACTGGGCGGGATGGTTTGATACAAAAGGAACCCCAAAACATGGCATCAAGCCAGGGGAGCAACTTCAATAAGTCTGCTCCAGTTCCCAGTCTTTTGGATGTGTGTTGCAAGAGTCTTTATATATAGAAATAAAGTCTAAGGTGGTCTTCCTATCCAACAACTTAAAAACATCCTGGATACTAGTAGTCATCTTGCCCCTAGCAGAAGAACATGGAGTTGGTCACTTTCGCATCTAGCCTCGGCAGCTGAGGCACAGGAGGTGCTGCGTTCCCATTGTGGCTGCTCGTGGTATCAGAAGAATCATCAAACTTCATGAACTGCCCCATCTGGGCAGCTGCCAGATGGGCATAACAGATAGGAGCCACTGCACAGCCAACATTAACCACCATGCGAGTAAAGTTTCACAAAGGAATATATCCAATTACCCGCTGTTAACATCAAATCAAAACATCACACAAGCGAATTGCTTACCAACAGATATCGCAGTCGTGCTCCTCTGGTAGCTGTCACAAACAAATTGATTCAGATTAATAGAGTATCAGAAAAAAGGTCACATTAGGGGAATCAATATACGAACTAGCTTCAAGTATAGTAGCTTTCACACTTACACATACGAGAGGGAATGGACCAGCTCCTGAAGATCATCCGTGCCAAATCCAACTTCATCATACAGGACTTGGTAGTGAGTGGGCCTTGTTGTTCCCTGACAAAACAAACACAAGTATATCACACATGTAGGATTACTAACCAAGTACTACAGCATCAACATTGTTCGGACTTTGGAGCCAATATATATGTTGTTATTATATTGCACGGATGACTATGACATTAGTACTCACAATCATTCCAGCATGCGCACACATGTAGAAGTCATTGTTGTGCGGATGACACACTTTGTTATCAATGACAGTACCTGTTGAAAAAATGACAACGATGAAATGCCAATACTGTGATTTAAAAAATATTAACTGCATGATAAACTGGTCACGCATACCAGGGGGGACATTATCCGGAGATTTGGGTTGAAAGAACTTGGTATGATGGTTCTTCTGTGCAACGATGACAGTAAACTTTGGCGACCATGCCTCGTCACGATATTTGCAGGCCTGGATGGGTGTTTATAAAGAAGTATTCAAGTTACTGTTAAATAAAATGTTAGAAAATGAAAGCAGTATACCTCAATAATTTGGTCCAGCTCAATGTTAAGGACCTGGTTGAACTGAGACTCACTCACTCCATCCCTGAGGGAAATTAAAAAAAAAAGGAACAGTACACAAATCCACAGAAGTAAGAACGAAGACAATGAAACAAATATGATTATAAATAGTTTCATAATAACACAGGGCCTAATCAGTCGGAATATTACACTTCGCTAATAAATGTGTATACGGCATTCAACATCAGAGACAGCTGCCCAGTAAACTATCTAATTGCTCTAGACTGAGTCTAACTCACAACCATAAATTTGAGTGCTGTTTTGCAATTGTCCCCAGAAAAAATTGTGACAGACGGGAACTTCATAACAGGGGACTAATATCATAACAATGGCAAATAGAGTCGGACCAATATATCCAAGTCTGACATAAATATAATGTGCATGCCCAACCAAATTAGTGCTAAATTGCAATCAAATATACATGAGTGTAACCAGAAGATGCATTCAAACTGGTCAATTACCTGAAAATGATTATTTGTTCTGGTTTGCGGTTGCCCGAAGTAAAATAAAACTCCATCAAAGCCTCACTGTAACAAAATAAAATCATAATGTCATTTCCTAGTTCGAAAACAATATTGAAGGTAATGCAAGGATTGGAAAACTAAAATTAGTGATCAGATATTGCTTCGCATACCGGAAAAGACCATCATCATCATTATTCAAAGAACCAGGTACGGGTTTGAAAAGTGACTCAATCATTTCAGCCTTTGGAGATTGGGTGCGCACTGAAGCCCTGTAGCGTGAAATGAGAGGCCAGTGCCTGGAGCTCACGACCTGACATGTGGTTAAAAGAAGTATTCACAAAACCTCGAATGTGATTCCAGTTGAAGTCAACAAAAAGGACAAATTTTAAATCTGAATGGGATGGGTAAAAAAAACTACAGCAGCTATAGATGGTATATCAGATTGGCCAGGAGATCCATGTGAAACATCCATTCCAAGGATTAAAGTGGGTATCTTCGAAACCAATGGGATGGCCGGGGAATGCTCAATACAAAGCATAGAGTTCAAGCCACCAAGCTGCAAAATCAATCATATTCAAGGACTGCACTCAAGCCACTAAGACACAAGTAACACGAGAATGATAAAATGACACTGGTTCTAAAACGCGTTCACCTTTGCATTGATTTTCAATAAGATATTAGTCAGGTACTGATCATTGACCCTTGTAGGAGACATGCATTGGGTTACTATGCCAAAGTCAGCAAGATTCTTTCGTTTCCATGGACCTAAAATCAAAAAAGTTCAACTATCAGCTTCTCAGGGAATATGTCTCGTGGAACTAACTAGTAACAGGTTTAACTACCATAAAGCTCTGAATTTTTCCTCTCAGGAAGCATGCACAGAAGGAACTTTGGGGCTCCTGGAAGCTTGGACTGAATCTCCTCAAACATCTTCTCAACTCTAGCAACAGGTGGTAACCGCCTAGACTGCGGACTTTCTTCAATAATATCATGAGGAGGTTCAATTTCCTAAAAAAGGATAAGATCAGTCCTAGTTTGCCACTTTGCCTCCCTATTAATCATAGTATAAACTAAATACAAACAGTGAACTGATAAATGGGATCAGATGCAACTCACAACTCCTTTCATTTTTCCGCATTTGATGAGATCTCTGACGATATCCTTGCAATTACATCGGGCAGAGAAGTTCACAACAGCCCACCTTTCCACTTTACTAGGGTTCACAAGGCTCTGCAAAACAAAATGTCCATCATCAACTCCAAGTCTCCAACTACTATAACATTATTACAATGTGATAATTTAAAAGCCACCTTGTTATTAAAATTCCATCGTCCATTCCTAGGGAAAAAGTCTTCTCCATTGCCCACTTTCAACTGATATACAGATAAAATATAACAATCATAAACTCCATTTCACCAAGCAGATTTTACGACACCAAAAGTGCTTATATTTGAAAACCAAAACCAAGGAATACAGTATAATACCCTAGGGGCAGAGAGAACCCGGCCTTCAACCTCAGTAAATTTATCACTGATAGAAATCCCACAAGATTTGAGTAATGGTTCAGCAGCATAATTATTGATCTTCAAGGACTGACAAGTGAAAATGAAAATGGTCAACACTCAAGTGATATGCGAGCAACAGCAACATACTGATAACAACAAACTTTGACCTACATTGGAAAGAACAGCCATTCTCTCTTGTGGTTTCTGCCTAGATTTCTCCACAAGGGCAGCCCTCTGAAATGTAGATAGAGACTTGGTGTATCGTTGAAGAGATACAAGCTCACACAGCTTCATCAAAACAAAACAAAATGATAGTGTGTCAGCCACAATTCTACATCATACTTCAGAGTCTAATTCACCTGTAAGTCTGAAACATTAAACAGCTACCTCAATTGGTATGAACGTGGGTCGCTTTGGCTTCCCAACATTGATGCAAGGCAGATCAGCAGACCAGTCCAGCTTTATATTCCGGTTTTTCACAAAGTAGTCGTAAACTGTAACTTCAATAGTTTCGCTCTCACCATTTTCATCCTTCGAGCGCTGTTTCAGTGAAAACCTGAATAGGCAAGGACCCAGAGGAAAGAAACTAAGCAAAACGAATGGATGAATACAACAGTAGTCTGCATTGATGGTTCAGATGGCATTACAGTTGCTGATTGCAGGGCTTCTCACTTAATCCTGTTATCTTGTACTCAGCGTTAGATGGATGCACCTTAATCCTCAAATTCTTCAGTGTCCGCTTGGCCTAAATCACAATTTAAAAAGCATATAACATGATATAAGAAAAACATATAATGAAATGCCTAAATAGGTAAGGGAACCACCTTAGCCCAATCCAGGTTGAATGGATCTCTAACATTCTGATTGGCTACCAAAAAGTCGGCAACTGGACCTGGTCGCACTATCATAGTAGTGGAGACATCTGCAAAATATGTGATATGCAATTGAAATAAATACCAGAAAATATAGTGGGACTTGGAACTCAATCAGTTGTGTCAGGCAGTCATACCAATGTTCAGTGATAGACCTCCTTGAGCAGTTCTGAAGCTGGTATGAAAACCTCTGCATCCCATTACACCACCTCCCAGATCGGCAAAATTTTTTGGATCGTTGTGGAAGAAAGATTGCCGAACAAGGAGACAACCCCTGCATCAAATATGTTATATAAAAGCCCACAAAGGTAATAACAACAAAAAATTTATTGAGATTATATAAAAAAAACATAAGATTCAAAATCTTACTGTCTAGCAGCATGCTGTCTGAGGATTATATCAAGCACCCTAAATGCTTCTTGTGAATTCTCAGACTCCTGACCTCGTAGGGCATTGGCAATAGCCACCATTGGTATCTTGGCAGCAAAGCTAATTTCAACTTTGAAAGTTTTAGAATTGTACGGGCGCCTCATTCTCTTTCGATCACTTTCGTTGGGACTTGCATCTCCACCTGAATTTCCATTGTTCCTGAGATAATGGGCAGCATAAATACAATTCAGTGTTAAATGGATGATTGTGATTTAACTGCAAAGGATTAGAAAATGTACCTGCTAGATGAAACTTCCTCTAGCACAACAGTGAACTCAAGTTTGTTATGTGGTAGAGCCCCAATGGTGAACAAACTTTTCTCACCATCATAGGCGAACTCCTTTCCAGCTAATTCTGCCTCATACGTATCTTTGACCTTTTCTATGATTCTCCTACCAGCACCTTTTCCATCAATAGGACGGCCATCCTCATAAAACAGAGCAACCTATTAAGACCAGATGCATAAATGGCATGCTAAAAAACAATGCAACAATTAAACCAAATATTCAAACCTTACACTGTAATGATAGAAATGCCCATCCACACTAGCCACATTGACTCGGAAGTGATTGGTCAGGAGAGACATCTTCTGCCCTTTAGTTCCAAGACCCCTTCTGGCCATTGGAACACGCTTTTTCTTCGGAGTATCAATGATCTTATCACCCTTAACTACAATTGGGGAGACATTGGCTGGAAGAGGCGGAGGAGGTGGCAGTCCTCCACCATTCGCTACTCCATTTCCAGAACCATTGATAGATTCATGAGATTCCATCTCTTGAGCTGCAATAGGAGAGCACCAGTTAATAAAAAGAGGACAAGAATAAAGTTGGAGCATATAAAGCTTCATTTGTAAATACCACAGTTCAAATAATGAACAACAGGTTGTGACTTATTGATACCACCAAGCTTAAACCCACAAGCTAAATCAGAAAAGAGAGCCACAGTCACTAAAACAGATATTAGCTGCCGGTACCAAGAGGGCATTGATTCATACAAACACATTATCAATAATTATGAAAGCTACAAAATCAAATACCATGATCAACATCATAAAGAAGACAACAACAGGAACAAATCACACAAGGCATGAACCCTTAAAACCCTACTTCAACCTCCTCCACATCACTAAAAATAGATAGTAGCTGCCAGTATCAAGTGGGCATTCATTCATACAAGAACACTATCATTAATTTTGGAAAGCTACAAAACAAATACCATGATCAACATCACAAATAACAATAATAACAGCAGTACACACCACATACCAGGCAGGAACCCTTAAAACCCTACTTCAACCTTCTCCACATTCACTAACACAGATAGAAGCTGCCAGTATCAAGAGGGCAAAACTCGTACAAGGACACTATCAGTAATTTCAAAGCTACAAAAACAATTACGTTGACCATAACCACAAATAAAACAACGGCAGCAAAACACATCAAAACTCAAAAGAGGCAGGAAGCCCTCAAAACCCTAATTAAGCTATCTCCACATCAAACCAAAAAAACAAACAAAAAAACCACCAGAACCGACTACAACAACGCTAGAAAGTAAACAAGCAAGTACATAACCACATGAGACAACGATCTCGCCACTTGTCACCAAAACACCAACACAAACCCTTAAACCAACCGAACCTCAAAATCCGACACAGCCCCTCAGCGATCGGCTTCATCAACGCCAGAAAATGAAAATAAAACTCCTCAAAACCAAAAACCACAGCAGCATTGGCCGCTTTCGTCAAAAACACACCACAACATCAAACTCCGAATACGTAAAGTTAAACGCGAAATCGAACACAGTTACGGCATATTAAGACGGCGACGTGTACGAAAACATGGTTAGAAATGTCGTCGGAGGCTCACCAGAGCGATCGGAGAGCGAGCGATTCGTAGATTATTTTAGGGTTTCAGAAAGTGATTTTGGGAAGATAAAGAAAGGCACGGCTGAGTTGGTTTTAATAAAGAGAGTGAAAGCGAGGGCCACGTCGTCCTCTTCCTGTGCTCGTTTCCACAAACGCCGTCACTCGTCAAATTTCAAAAAATTAATTTAAACTGTATTATAAAAAGTACAAAAACAATTTTAAAATAAAAAAAATAAACTAATTTGATAAGATATCTATCTATTATAATAAAAGAATAGAGTGTCCTGTTTCACACATATAGCGACGAATTTTTCATTTTTAAAATTATAAAAATCATCGCTAAAATTCGTTTCAGACCCAAAAGGCTTAGGCCCAAAATACACAGGCCCAAAACACTTTTATCCCACATCGCTTAAATTACTTTACGAAGTTAAAAATCTATTCTATATAAACCATGCTCATACATACAACTTTCTCACTTATCCTTGCAATGCTTGCATAGCAAACTATTATTTGAACGGTTCGATTGTGCATTCGGAATGATGAATAATAAAAATAGGGTACCAAGTGATTGTTTCCGCCACATTCCGTCGGAACGATGGGCGATACGCTAGTATATATATAATAGAATTCATGTCCACAACCACACATATAGCGATGAAAACATCTCATTTCCTTGCTAAAAATTGTTAGAGAATAAGACAAAAAATAATAAGACTAAAAGGAATAAGATAAAAAATATTAAAAATTTAGAAATTCATATGTACAATTAAAAATTAAAAATACATCGAGAAATAAAAAGAGAATTTAATGGAACATCCGAATAAAAATACATTAAAAATAAAACTAGAATAGTAAACGTTAGGAACAATATAGAGAATCGAATAAAAATATAAATAAAAACGTATGTTCATGATGCGATCACATCGAAATGACGGACTCACCTCTAGTTATTCATAAAAGAAATCATCAAAAAAATGTTTATTAAAATGAAATAAGTATGTTAATATTTATTATATTTATAATGATATATGGAAACTGATCAAATAGAATATCTAAGGCTGTAAATAGAAACATGTCATTTATCGTATCCAAATTTGATTAATTTTCGCATTTTGACGGAAGCGGGTAAGACAGCAAAGAATCGGTAACAGCGTCACTTAACGGCGTGTAAAAGATTGGACTTTTATTGACGTGGGAAAATGAGTGAAAGCGAAGGCGATGAGGATGAGGGTAATCACGTCATTTTTAGGGAAGACGGTGTGCGTTGGGCCCACCATAACCGCTGGTCACCCACTACAAGCGGTCAGGCTGTGCATGCTCTCCACCTTTTAACCGCAGTTAAATATTGGTTACTGTCTACTTACCGTGGTTAAGTATCTATTCATTGTTTTTTTAGTAATTTTTTTTTTGGGTTTATTAGCAAAAATCATCCCTAAAATACAGATTTTTGAATTCGTCACCCGTAAAATATACTATTAGTCAAAACCATCCATAAAAATATTTTTTTAAGTAAAAGCCACCCGTTTCACTTTAATTAAATTTAAAAAATTAAAAGAATTATCAAATAAACTTTAAAAAATTTGAAACTTTATAAAACAAATATAAAAAAACCAACCATTTTGTATCACTTTTGATAAAGAAATTATGCCTCAAGAATTTTTTATATAAATTTAATTTAATATTTTATATATTTACCAAAATGTAGCATACAATTTTATCAAAAATATAACAAAAATGTTTAACTGTTTGTTATTATTGTTTTGAACGTCGCTAAATTTTTACAAAATATTTTATTATTTTTTGCTATTTTTATTAAATGTTTAATTGAAATATTATGTGAAATTCAAGCTTTGTGAAACAATTATATTTAAAATAACAAAACAAAATTAAAAATTTTGTAGAAATTCAGACGCATACAAAACACTAATGGTAAACTATTGAACATTTTTTATATTTTTTTTATAAATATTTTTACAACATTTTTGTAAACTTTTGAAATATCAAATTAAATTTATACAAAATTATTTGTATGGTATAATATCGTAATAAAAATATCACTAAATGGTTGGATTTTGCATATTTGTTTTATAAAGTTTGAAACTTTTAAAAAAAAATTATAATTCTTTTGATTTTTTAAAGTTAATTAAAGAGAAACGGGTGGCTTTTACTAAAAAAATATTTTTTTATGGGTGGTTTTGACTAATATCGTATTTTACGGATGACAAATTCAAAAACCCATATTTTACGGGTGATTTTTGGTAATAAACCCTTTTACTTATTTCAAAGTAAAACTACACCTGGTAACAAAACAATTTAATTCACTCACTGTGAATCATATTCCTCGGAACAAAATACGTCAGATAGATACATGTATATAGGAACAAAGCTCATGGGTAACCATGCGAATTCATATAGAGTTCACAAATTTTAACCGAACCCTAACCGTGATTATTCTTTTAGTGTTATAGCAAAAGTTCAATGCTTCAAAAAAGTAAAGTTACATGATACATATCACTAGTTGCAACATGTCGAGATTCTATTTGATTTACCTCTATACCCTTATCTTTTATAGGGTTAAGAATCTGATGTGCCAATTATTAAAGGGTTTATTATCGGAAATCACTCGTAAAATACGAATTTTTTCAATAGCCACCCGTAAAATATGATATTACCAATAGCCACCCATTAAAATATTTTTTTACCAATAGCCACTC